>VWYP01000088.1:713392-733750 GCA_013400435.1 Pycnonotus jocosus
GCCGGCCGCCCGCGGCCGCGCCGTGCCGAGCGGGGTAAACAAGGTGCGGCGCATGCGCGGGGCGGGCCGGAGCGGGGACCGGCGCGGCCTAAAAAGGAGCGGCCGGGAGCGCAGGGGCTGGGAGCTGTGCCTTGCAGACGGGGCTGGGCACGGCAGCGCAGGGGCCGGGAGCTGTGCCTTACGGACGGGGCTGGGCACGGCAGCGCGTACGCTGGGCTGATACAGCCCCCTGCACACGGGCCGGGCGCTGCCCCGGGCACTGCCCCTCACACACGGGCTGGGCGCTGTGCCCTCGCCGCCCCGCAGCAATCGGATGTCACTGTCCGGCCGAGCCTGACCCGAGTGCCCCGGCGAGCCGGTGCCGCCCTCGTCCCCGCGTTCTGCCGTGCTGAGGGAGCCCCTGGCCTGGGAGATAAAGGCCGCTTGCCCCGCGGTGCGGGGTGCCTTATCTTGGCAGCTGCAGGACGGAGGCAATGTCTGCTGGCACCGATGGCAGCTCGCCTTTCTGCTTCTGCCGATCGCCCGGGGTGTTCTAGTTAAAGGAGCACTTGTGGGATTCCTTTTTTTCTCCTTGAACCTAAAGCGATCCATATAAGCAGAAAGGAATTCTTAAAGTAACCAGGTAGACAATTTGTGACACCTGGGTTTTTTTCACTTTATTGTGTAATGCTATGCGCATTGCTCATGGTGAATAGTTCCATGTAAGATTATATTTAGATCAGTCAGCACAATAATAGTTTTGTCCTGGTAATTAGTGTCTAATCACCGTCTTGTGTTTATCTACTTATAATTTTGGGGACAGGGTTAGCATAACTAAGCAGTCGCTAAGCCGAGTTACTTTGCTTACCCGCCTAACAAAGGCACGATACTTAAGAGAAAAGTATCCACCAGTTCCAGGCTTTTCAAAACTAAGATGAGCCATCCCGCAGAGAAAATGCCGCTTACAATGGAAACCGCGATCAGATTAGGAGTGTTTAAAATGAAACTGGGGGGGGGGAAAATCTAAAGCCTGTGTAATATAAATTGATGACACCTAGTAATTCTAGATACAATCTGTCGGTACATGAGACAGGCTTACAAAAATAAATTACATTCTGTAGCTTGAATTCACATTTCAGAATAGTTTTGCACCTTCTGTCAAGTTCGGGGGAAACAAAAAAGAAAATAAGCAGAAGGAGTTCCTTGTAGGGAACACTTTAAAATAGCATCCTGAATGTCCAGTCACACAGCTATGTTCACGGTTTCAATTACAGCTACAGATGCTAAAGGTGATCTTTAATGTTAATCTGATAGTGTCTGGAAATTGTAGAAGAATTGTGTATTTTAAACCCACCAAACTTGATGTAAGCCTTAGAAATTATCTATGTTGTTATAAAACGACACTTAGGAATAGATGGAAAGGAGCAGGATCCATTTGTACCTTTCCCTTACAGAGTCAGCTTCAGACTGCTGCCAGATAGACAACCTCTCCATAAAAATAAACTACAACAGTTTGTCTGCACACAGAATTCCAGTAATGTGTCTTCTGCCTGAGATACAATGGGGATAACTCATATTACAACTTCAATCCAAAACTTTGCAGCATTAGAGCAGTTTACTGAAGGAGCTGCCAGGAGCACAACACGAGGCAGCTCCAGTCAGCTGTGCATGAAATACATGTACAGCACATGTTTTTCGTTTGATTCCAAAAATAAACTGTAGTTCTCACTTGAGCTCACAGCTGAGAGGTTTTAGGTAAATGTGCTTACCTAATGTGAAGAAAACATGACAGTTTTTAAGGTGTGGTTTTGAAGGAATGAGTGTGCAAGCGCTGACAATACCATGGCAGGGTTCAGCCCATTCCCAATGCTGGGTCAGGCCTTGGCAGCCCAGATCCACACCACTTCTGGGTGTCCTGGTGGCAGAATTTGCTTTTTTCTGTTTGTGATAGAGCATGGAAGCGCTCAGGACCAGACTCCAGGTGCACATTACAAACCGTGGTCACTGAGGCTGCCTAAGAGGATTTGGCAGTCTCCAGTTCCGTTTCCTCGCTGGCAGTTGTTTGGTTCAGCTGTTTGCTCAGCCCTGTCTCAGCAGAGCAGTTTCCTCCTCGGGGAAGGGGCAGGGCTGTTTTTTTTCCATGGGCCGCTCTGGTGCTGTCCCCAGCCCGGCTCCTTTCTCTGGGCTGTTCACTCACCTGCAGGAGCACTTTGGTCACCACAGCTGGAGATGCTGAGCCCTGCCCGAGCTCGGGAAGGTTCTGCTCTGCTCCAGTGACCAGACACGGGAATTTCTTCAGTCAGCTGAGCCCTGTGAGGATTCCTCACTCTAAAGGGGGCTGAACTGGCTCTCTGAAGAGCCTAAATCCTGTGTTTTCCTGAGGAGATCATGCTGCTGGGACTGAGCCCTCCAGTTGGTACAACAGGGCAGGTGATGAAAAGCAGTTCCTGTGCAAGGGCACCACTTCTTTCTAAGCTACCACTTCCAGAATGGGCTTCTACCATCAGTTCAGACTTTGGGGAAAAAAAGAGACCATCCTGAAGTTTCTGTATAGTTTTAGCACACTAGCATCCTTTCCAATAGAATGAAAAATGTAAAAGAAAAATAAGTACTATCTAAGCATTATAAAAAAATAGAGAAATTTTTAATTCTGACCTATCAAGAAAGGATTTATATCTGATAAAAAAGTTCTGTGAAAATCTAGCAGAAAGTATTCCACAGGACTATGTAATCTTTCTCAAAAAAGCTACTCTTCAGGTGCTTCAAATTCCACCATTTCTGATAGAGAGCCAAATTTAGAGAGGATTTAACAAAGACTTTACAGGCACTGTTATTATGCTTGATCCAAAGAGAGCTTCATGATCAGTCACACCGGAAACTGAGCAAGGAGAGGGCAGATACCGATTCTGTGTCTGAATTAATGGCCAGAGGTTCACCACTAGAGAAGATCAGAATAAACTCAAGCTGCCAGATGGCTGATTCATTTTCCCAGGCAGGAGACTCATGCTCATGCTGCTTCCTTTTCTTTTCATGCTGCTTCCTTTTCTTTTCATGCTTCTTCCTTTTCTTTCTCCTGCAGAATAGGAACCCCCTCTGCAGTTCCATTTCCTCATTTGTATTATTAAAAAAACCCAACCAAATAAACAAAACAACCAATCAAAAATAAGCACCACCACCACCACCAAAAAAACCCAGCCCCCCAAAAAAGAAAACCCCACCACCCCCCACAATCATTTATTTATTTATAGACTTCTCTTTTGAGACTTGGAAAAAGAAACCAGAATTTGTATACTGGATTAGTCCCAAGGTGAGCTGGTGGCTTTGATGGCCTGTGTTCAATAAGCCATGACCATACTTTTGTCTGTTGAGATGGGTACAGAGGGAAAAATGCAGTCTTCCCAGTCAAATTTTTTTTTCCCAGATTTTTGAATCTGGCTTAGTCACTCCAGGGAAATCTGCTCTAAATCCTTTTGAAGATCAGCTATTACATAAGAAACAAAAATAAAGACCAAAAAATGGGTTACTTTCCCATAGTTTGCAGGAGAGAGATTGCACATCAGTAGCTCCTTAGGTCTTTCCCTGCTCTGTGAATTAATTTCTTCCTTTTTCCACTTCTGTAAGTCTCCCTCGTGTGCCCCTGTTTCTCATCAGGTCCTTCCAGAACACCCAACTCATGCCTGGGTTTTCTTTGATTCAGCAAGTTCCTGCCTGCTCTTTCTGTGAAGGAGCACAGAATCACACTTTGTCCGGTACCACTACATAGGAAGGAAGTTTTAACTCCCCTTCATTATCAGCTCTAAAAATGAACAGAATCCCAGTAAGTTGCAGATGCTTTCCTGCTAACTGCATTATGAGCAGCAGATTTACTCAGTCCTTTGTGCCTCTTGTTACCCAAAGCTCATTCCCCTCTTTGAGTGAGGTACTCACTTGAATGAGAGAATGTCTCATTCTTTGAGATAAAGATCCTTAACCAGGTTCTAAAGTCCCATCAGCAAACTGTGTGAAGGCCACACCAGTTTTTGGTAGGAGGTAATGAAAAGCCCTTCTCTGGCTGCAGTCAGGCTTTCACTCAGGCATCACCTCAGCCCAAGCACAGGAAAGAGTGTTACCCACCAGGCTACCTCTCCTGCATTCAGGACACAATGTGCTCCAGTTTCCAGATCCAGGGAAGGTTTGGAAGACACAGGCAAGGCATAATTTGTGTCTGGTAGCTAAGTCCAGGCAGAGGGAGCATGAATCAAGGTCCATTTTATGAGTCAGGCACTATGACAGCATCAGTGACAAAGTCTGAGGAGGAAGCACAGGAACCAGAGAAACATGTTTCCAACTGGGCAAGCCAGGTAAGTGACAGCAAAGAACAGAGTGTGCAACAGAGAAAGAGCTGGGGTGAGAAGCTGCCAAGAACTGAATAAAGTTTAGGAGGCCAAACAGCACAATTGATGCCAAGCAAGGGAAGCAGCTTTAGCTGAGAAACAGCTAAAACCCAGTGAAGCCAGGCTGTGAAACATCATACTCTGCATGTGTAGGGCACCTAACCCATCAGGAACACAATTCTCAGCTGGGCAGAGCTCATAGGGCTCCAGCCCCCCTGAGACTCTGACATGGAGCCAGGGAGTGCCTAGAGGGGAGAAAAGAGGCTGGCTGAGACAGAAATGACATTATGCAGCTCAACCTCTGCCCAGGATCATAGAACAAAGCAATTATAAACAACAAAGGCAAATACTCTTGTGTTTAACTCTGAAGAAAATCCTCTATCAAACATATGAGACAGCACTCTTCTGTATGTGCAGGATTTGGATGATGTACCTTGGTCTTTTCCCCACAAACTACGGAGCCTGGAATTTAGTGGATTAAAGGGGAAGTCTGGGCAATGGGGGGTTGTTACTAACAGATAAGGTCAAGGAACAGATAACTCTCTCAGATAAACTTGTATGGTTTTCTGGGGCTGACCTACCACATTCCCAAAGTCCTCTATATATGTCTGTCCCTAACACAAGTTTCCTTTGGTTTCCTTTTTACCATCAACCAACTTCAAGGTTTCTTTCAGGCTGTTTCTTACAAGTCACTCCCCTACTGCCAGTCGTGTCTGGGGCTCAAGGCCTTTTTTGCTGCCTCAACTCTGACACAGTGGGTGGTGGAAGCAAAGCAAAGTGTGATTGTGTCATTAGCTGAGATTAAAGCTTTTTGTAAATGGCACAATGCGTAATAAGTAGCAAGGAGTACAACAGTTTATGACATGTTGGTGGGTTGCACAGATGTTCAAAACCGTTAAGATAAAAATACTTTTAGACTGTAACTTTCTTCAGTGTGACAGCAGCAGCCCTGCAAAGCCTCAGTGGCAGCAGCTGTGAAGGAAGTGTTTCCCCTGCGTGGCAAAGGGCACACCTGGATGCTCACCATAAACACCCAGGACAGCAATTCCCACTTTCACAGCCCAGGGAGTCCCCACTGCTCCATGCCCTGTACCTCTGGTTCCACCTGTGGGCCTGGCAGCAGTGAAGCTTCCAAGCTGGAACATGGCTCTCCCGAAAAGAAGCTATGGGGAAGAGGAGCAGCACCCTTCAGGAGCCACGTTCAGGAGCTGAGGCCAAGCCAGCTGCTCTGCATCAACAGTGGGAAGCCTGGGCAGCAGCTCTGGAAGCCTCTCCAGCCTCGTCTGGCATCTGGCCTTGCTGACAGGAGTCAGTCGTGCACAATGCAGAGGGAAACAGGGCACTGTGTACCAAGGCACTGTCCAAATCCTCCGTGCTGCAGGAAAACACTGCCAAAGCCACAAAAACCTCAGCCCCTTCTTTGCTCTGTGAAGGGCTGACCTTCACACACTTGCATCCCTTGGAAGGCAGAGCAGATTCTCTTCCACGCAGCTCCTGAAGACCACGGCAGCAAAGGTCACTGCCCTGGGAATGCTCCATCCTGGAGAACAGCACTGCAGCTTGGTCTCACAGGAACACCATCCTCAAGGGCCTGCACTGACCTCTCTCTACAAATAACACCAAAGAAAGACAGTATACAGAAGCCACTAGAAGAAAGTTACTGAATCCTGATACTTGAACATATTGCACAGCTTCCAGGTAACTCACCAAAATCAACTCCCAGGGCTCTATGTCCTGCTGTTATCCTCCTTTTCACAGCCCCTGTGCTTCCACTCCATTCATTTGCCTCTTCATTTCTGTCTCCTTAAATACTCAGTCCAGTATTAGAGGCCATGGAATTTCTTCTGTTTCTTTAAGATACTGAAAATCACAGTAAATTGAAAGAACATCTTCCTAATTCAAGCTGTCAGAATTTGATGACTACGCTAATTATTTTTTTCACATTTAGTCTGAATAGAACTCTGATTATAGGTTTTTTAGAAAAAAACCCCTAAACCTACAGAGCAGTTATTCTGTCATCTCACTAAAAGGCTTTTAACCCTTTAATGTCCCTAAGTGATTCCAATTTGAATTGCTATATAGCTGTATCTTTTACAATATTAATGAAAAGGTTGCAGTAAGGGATAGGTATATAAAAATATAAAAATCTATCTTTTGGGAGTTAACAAGCTTTACCATGAACCAATCATGCAATGTGGGACAATGTGTTTGCTCTCCATTGCAGTGTAGAAGACTCTGTGTGTGTGACCTACTTCCCAGCTTTTCTCAGACAATTTACATACTACATTTACACCCCAAATCACCTCCCTGCTGAGATTGCATTTTGTAACAGTTGAAGTTAAATTTGGTCCATCTCCTTCAGACAGGACTTTGAGCCTCTTGCCAGGTTCTGCAGCTTGAGCTGGATCCAGCTGATGCAAAGAGCCTCTCTCACATGACTCAGGTCAGGCTTAGGTAACCAACCATCTGCTTGGACAAGTCAGCACCACACGGTGTGCAGCCTTAACTAAACAAGCTATTTCAGGCCACACACCCCAGCTCAAGGCTAACAACCCCTCTGATTCCCCTGATATGGACAGAAAACCCTCCCTGGAAGGAAGGATGGAGCGAGGACAAGGCTGCAAGGATGCCAGTCCCTATCTCCTGAAAAACCCCTGTATGCATCAATGACCTGAAACGCTAAACTCCTCACTAAGGCACAGAAAGGCAAAATAAAACTGAATCCTTTATGAATTTCTAGTCATTATCTATTCCCAAGACCGAATTCAACCATAAAAAATAGCAAAATTAATGTTAGATTTATAATTAGCAAACTTTTAATCTAAACAAACAATAGAATTTATTTCCTCTCTGATTAATATAGATTCATTATCCTTAATAACACTCCAGTTAAATTAATACATTTAATTACAAAACAAAAAGCAACAGAAAGCAGCCTTCTGTTATTTTTTTAATGTGAGAATTAAATGCACTGATCAAGGAACATCTGGGTTACACTTTATTTTAAATATTCATACCATTACACAGCACAGATTTAAAAAAATAGAAAAGGTAGATAATAGATTTCTCTGTATTCAAAACTTTTATAACATGAAAAACTATGTTCTATATATTCTGTCTTCTAAACCTTAGTGAGTAGAACTCAAAAATATATACGCAGAACTTATCAGTAGTTCCACAAAATAAGGAAGTGCCATAATTAGGCAGTGATCACAGAACACCTTACCTAAATACAAAGCTGTGATACTTTCAAAATCAGAAATGGAGGATCAGTCCCGTAAGAAATAGTTTAAGTATTTTAAGGTGGCTCTCATTAGAATAGTTTTTAACTTTTAAATTTAAATGCTGCAAATTTACATGAACAAAAATGAAAGACTTCTAATATTTCTGGTGAATTTAGAAAAAAACAGTTTCTAGGAGATAAAGTTTAATGTTCTGCTATGGAAATAGAAGATATGAAGCAGTGCAAAGTATTAGAAGATAATCCAGTTAGGATGATGCTGTGTTAAAAAACAAACAAACAAACAAGAAAAATGTCATCTGAACATCTTTTTGTGTAGGGGGCAAATTTAAACTGAGCCTCCTCTCATGAAGGGCACAGGGTACATAAAATCTCCTTAATTTCTCTTGAGTTCTCTATTAATCAATAATATTAATGTACATTTTATATAAAGATGGATCTTCGTGAAAAACAGATGGCTAAAACCATTACTGAAGACTTCATACATCTGAACCAGAAAAATAGGCAGGGAGACAGGAATTAAATTAAAACAGACCTACAAAGCAGCAGGAGTTACCATAAGGTTACAGCAGCAGGTCTGTGTGTGTTGTCTGAATTATGTCACAACCAAAGTTACAGAAAAAAAGAGACTATTTTCAATCCTACATAATATGTTTAAAAAACTAAAAATCTCAGGTATAATATACATGTATACAATTATATTTTGAATTAACTTACTTACAAATTTTATATAGGGACAGGCTCTTTGTACAACTCTATTTGTACAAACTTCAGTCATACAGAGTCCTACCAAAGTGAAGCGAAGGAATGATCACATAAATAAAGGTTTACATTACCTGGGCTTTCCCATATCAGGTCTGTGAATTGAAGTTTACAAAATATACATATTTGCCTTTCATATATACTGCTTTTTACATACAAAAAAATCACTTAAGGAAAATAATTGTAAAGTGTTAAAATGTGTAGATCTTGACAGCAGAAAAATCTCAATCCTGCCATATGGTTACATTCTGGAATTAACTGCATTTTTTACGTTACAAGTTTTTAAAGTAATAAACCAGGAAACATTTGCATCCATAGTGCTGTGTATTTCACTAATACATAAAAATTTCCTGTCTTTTCATAATGTCTCTACGACACAGAGGGCACTCATTAAGTAACTGAGCACATTCCTTACAGGACACAAGGTGACCACAGGGAATGAAGACAACAGACACGTCCTTGGCCATACAGATTTTACAGAGCTTTTCTTCCTGCAAACGCCTCAACTTCTCTTCAGTACTGAGGTCTAAGGAAAACAGACACATGAAAAAGAAGTTAACATATTTACCACCACTGAATCTCATGCTTTTTTTTTTTTTTCTTTTTACAGGCAAGGACAATGTTTTCTTCATAGAAAGAAGATGGGGTCTTTTTAAGACCCTTTAAAAGAACACAAGAAAATTACAAGAGAGAGGAATTCTTGCTGCAGCATGGAATCCTCTCTGTATTTCCCCTTCTATCCCATTACATTTACCAGGCCAATGCAAGCAGGGAGTGCATCTCTCTGTGTTTGTAAGAGCTTGAAATACCTATAGAACTTAGGATATGCATATTTCAATCAGGAACCATTCTTTTCACAGACCTTTCACTGACAAGTTCCCCAAAATTTGAGCAGAAGGTGAAAGAAAGGCTCATTGCTACTGGTTAAGTTATTTGGATTTTATTTATTTTTCTGAGTTTCCCAATGAGAAAAATGAGGATGTGACTTCTTTCCCTGCTCCCATTTTCAAAATGCCCATATTTCAAAAAGCTTAAAATCTGTAACACAGAAAGAGTCAATTTGGCTTTGTACATGAGCTCTTTATTATTCCAATATGCCCCGTTTGAAAATGCAAAATTCAGACACCTTCCTCTGCCACTTGGGGGAAGCTCTGCACAGCCAACCACCAAAGTAAGGTCCAGCTGCACTGCAAGTTCTTCTTCCCCCACAATGTCCTATTAAAAACCTTATTAAAAGGAGTGGGTTGGTAAGATCCCTGCTTATCCTGCCGACCAGATGGTCTTTGCCCTCCCTAGGAATTCAGCCATATGTGAAATTACAAATCTTCAGAATCAGAACTCCTGGGTTTGCTCTACTGGCAGAGTGCACCACAAGGGCTTTCTGAGCACGACCTGCATGTCCCAGCAAAGCTGGAACAGGAATAACTGAATGGAAACACCATTTAGATGCACACCTGTTCTTATTGGCCAAAAACAAAAATACTTCTACAGACAAAATTATACACTGCAAAATAAATGCCCACCACTGTGACTGTTTTGTATTATTGAATACACTGACTGTGACAGTGTGTCCCTGTGTCTAGTTCATTTTAACACATCTATAGTTTGTCTTATAACTATATTCTTGTAGTTATTCTTGCTTTTATTTTTAAATATAACTGTCACAATGATTTTGGGGTTTTTTTTGTTAGCACATGCAACCTTTCCCAGAAGCACACTGGAGTGTTACACACCTCTGAGATACCAATAGTACTTATTTTAGAGATGATACTTATAAATGCTGCTACACTCAAAATTTTAACACCCTGTTTGTTCAGGGTCTTTTTTAATGTCCCAAACCAAATGTCTTTAATTCTAATTTACAATACTGTAAGTTTACCATAGGTAAGACTGGGATGAAAGGGTAGGATAAACAGATAACATTAAAAAATATCTCACAGACTAAAGAACTGATATGAAAGTACACACAGAGGTTTTGTAACTGAATAAGCTCATCTTGCTCAACTGGGATTTCATTTGGTTCTTCTTCCCTTGTATTTTCTTTATGAGCACTTAAGTCTGCTACCAGATCCTCAACAGATGTGTGACTTTCTCCAGTCATCTGCAATCTCTTTTCCATGGTGTTCCTAATCTCAGACAAACTGAAACCCATGGCTATGGCACTTTGTACCAAAGGATTCTGTAAGAGATCATCTAAAACAAGAAATTAAAAACAAAACAAGAACACTTTAAGAAGGAAGAATCTGATTGTCTGACAGTTTTGATTACTATTGACTACTACCGTACTCTAAGACACATATTTGCAAACAAATATGTAGCCAAAGGAACCGTATTTCCAATTTGAGAGTTTTGCTGATTGTAAAGACTGCAGGTTTGAATGTTCTTCAATCCTAGCTTTCCCAGTCTCCCCTCATCTATTTATATTATAGAAGTCCTCCTGGATTTGCTGTTCAAATCAACGACTTCAAATTAAATAACACGTTCCATATAACTATCATCACAAATTTTGTAGCTGAATGTTAAATGAAATTCATCCAAAATTACAAGTCACAATGGACAAGTAACATTACATCAATTTTAATTCAGTTCAGGGAAAAAAACCCCCTCACATACATGTTGAGCGAAACCAACAAATAATTTGAATTTATAAAACCAAAACACAGCACCACCAACAAGGAAGCAGGTCTATCCATGGTAAGACACAGCACTCCTTGGGGAAACCACTGTTCAGTCTGTTGGACCTTCCCCTTCCTTTTACTTATCAACATCATTCAAACAGCAGAAGTTTTCAATGTTTAATTTTTAAAAACTAACACTTTTATTTTGACTCTCACAAAAGAGCAGTATGGGAGAGATTTCTAAGCAGGTTTTGTGCAGCCACTCTTACCAGCAATAACTCCCATTCCCTGGGATGAAGCTGCTTGACTGCCCCCTACTACCTTTTTAATTGTTTTGTCTTTTTCTTGCTTGCTATTTGTGAGAAGCATTGCAGGAATGTGTAATACTGGAATACAAAATAAACTACTTCAGCTTGCTCAGCTTGCCAGTCCTTGCCACTGGACAGAGCAACCCTTCCTGCCCCATGAGAAAGGGCTGCTTCTGTCCAGGATCCTTTATCATTCATCCCATCAATACTGGATGCACACTCACTGTAAGACTGCATCCCATACAAACTTCTTCCATGGGTCACAACCTTCACTTTACAATATTTACCAAATTACAGTTTTGTTTCCTCTAAGAGAAATAAAATATATTCTACAGTTCTTTAGAAGCAATGAAGCAAGAGTATCATCCAACAATTTGCCTGTCATGCTTTATTTTAAAATCTAATAGGGTTATTTTAAAAATGAACCATTCCTGTCACTAGACATTCAAATATGGATATTCCAAAATGGGGGCAGGCTGCTCCTTTTAAACAGATACCTTTAGGAAGTATTGTCCCTTCAGCAGCTTCTGTCTAAAAGTGAAATATAAAGAAACAAAATTACAATTCTGAAGAAAGTAGAAGGAAATGCATACAGTAACAAAATAAAAAAAATAGCTATTTGATCTCCAGTTATTTTAGTGACTAAAACTATTTAATCAGCTCCAAACAAAATTATTGGTATTTTGTTATACTTTTAACACATCTCTGCAATAATTATATGTACATGATAGTTAGTCTACAAAAGAATTCTAAAATTACAAATAATCTATGTTATCAGTTTTAAATTTTAGTGACTACACACAAGTTTAACAATGCTCTACCAACAAGAAAAGCAAATGGAGCTGCTATTATTCATCAGGCCATGACACAAATGGCACCTGCTCAGTATCCAATACACAACGCTCACAAGTGCCCTGGCTGTGATCCACAACCCAGCTGTGGAGAACTGGGAGATGGGCACCCTCTGAGTGACAGAACCTAAACATGCTGCAAGTATTTAACTTCTGCCAATGAAAGTAGCAGCAGGTGGATTAAATTATAGGCACGTAATTAAAAGGTAACTTCATATAAAAATCATGTTGATTTTTTTCAATTTTAACAAAATGATTAATAAGCAAGAAACTTACAGTTGAATCCCTATATCCATCTCTTAAGTGAACATTATTTATAAATTCTATCCCCTTTTCCTTGCTCACAAATCCGCACCTAAAAATAAGAAAATTTAGATTTAATAAAACTGCATTAGCAGTTAAAACAGCTGTTGGCCCTGACAATGTTTTATATTCCCTGCCGCTGCTGACTCCTTCAGGTTTGTTTGCTCTGTGGCAACTGTTTAGTCATTTTGTATCTTGGTATAAGTTACAAACCTTTAGGTGTACCAAGGTATTAAAATAACCATTACAATATAGCACTTGGATAACAAGAAAAACCCCTCAGATACAAAACTGACAAAACTACACAATTCTTGCTGAGAAAGCAAATATCGGTTAAATCCAGACACAGGTATCTTCCCTTTAATAACGCTACGAATACAAAAACATAAAATTATTTGCATAAATCTAAACAGTGTTAAGCCATAATCAACCTTCTCAAGCCCTTATTAGTATGCTCTGTCATTAAAATGCAACACACTGTAAATAAGACTCAGACACACAGCAAGAGAACATTTAGAGATGCCTTACCCAGGAAACCATTTGGCATGTTGATCCCAAGGGTCTTCATTTTCCTTCCATTCTTGCAATCCTCCACCACAGTGGAAACACACAACGTGATCACCATTACCTGAGGAAACACCCAAGAACAAAGTTATGTACTAAGTTTTCAAATGAAATATTACATTAAGAAAAGAAACATTTCTTTTACTGATTTGCAATTTTACATAAGAACTGTGGAAAGCAGTTTACAGAGTAAAGAGATTCTGGCAAATTGTTCTACATAAAAATTTTTAAAACTGGGTTTTTTCACAAGAAGACACTTCCTCATATGCAATTTCTCTGTAAAAGGTATTACTCATTTCAAGGTCTGGCTTACCTGTGCTATAGAATCCCGCTTCTGCAAGTTGCTCCTTGTCAACAGGATATATCCAAGATAAAAATGTTTGTAAACGTTTTCCATATTTTGCCATAGAGGGATTCCTTGGGTGCTGTGCATTGTTCAGACCACTTATGCCAAGCTCAGCAGGAATACAGTCACTTGAAACATTTCCAACATCCCGGCCCAGGACAAAAAGGCATTTGGGAAAATGCCTCTTGTGTTCTGACCAAGCTCTGTCACCAGGTTCCCAGTTTTTCAATTTTCCACCACAACAAAAACATGCCACTTGGTCACCAACACCTGTATAGTAAAATCCAGCATTAGCTAATTCCTGTGGTGTCAGCTGGCCATTGAGGGGCCAGTTGTGGAAAGACTTCAACCTTGTTTCTTCACTGCACATAGCAGGGTTTTTAGGATACAAACTATCTGACATATCCACAACCTGCCTAGTTCTCAAAAGGTAATCTGCCTCCACATCAGAGTCATCCAGAGCACATGGCAGGGCTGAATTGGTGGAACCGTTTTCAGTTCCATTCTGGTCATTCTGGGCAACAGGATCCATGTTACTTTCCAGAAAAGCAGATTCAGCAATAAACTTGCAGTTGGGGGCAAGCTGTTTGTGTCTCTCAAGGGCAGAATCCCCAGGCAGCCATCCTTCGGCAGTTGTTTGGCAACTGAAGCACTTCACTTTGTCTCCCTCTCCAGTACAGACAAAGGCAGCCTGTGCTGGAGCTGACACAGACACGGGACAGTCTTGTGGGAATCCAACAAACGCTCCCCGTCGGTGCCGCTCCTGGGCCCACGCCTGGGCAGGGTCTGCAGAGGCGCCAGCGGCTCAGGGCTCTGGGTCAGGACACATCACCTCCTCATGGCCACAGCTCTCCTTTAGAGCTCCTAAACAAAGAACAGAGCTTTCAATTTCCCACACAGAAGGACAGATCATACCCATATACAGCCCTGGAAGCTGGCTAAATTCAACTACCATCCTTTATGTACTAAAATAACAACTCTTCCTCTTCTCCTCCATGTCACCCTTGCCTGCATCACCTGCCACATAGACGCAAACACCAAGGTATTAAAACCAAAATAATAAAATATTTCTAAAGAAAAGCAAAAGGATCAAGATGTCTTAGAGTACTGTAAAGACATACCTCAATTTCCATTTTAGCAAAATATCTTGTGAAATAAACTACCAGATATTTCACTGGAGCATTTTACCAAAGTGCTGGGCATTGCTTTTAAGATCAGTGTGTTGGGACTACCCAGCACCAGTGCTCATGTCCAGCATACTGCTTCCACTTTTCCACACCCTGCCTACTCCCCCTACAAAAATTCCTGTGCCTGTGCCATCAGCCCAGCTCTTCCTCCCTTCCCTCCCTGAAGAACTGTCATTCTTCTGAGCACTTGACACACATTCCTACCCATGCCCACACTTTTCCAGGGTGAGCACCAACTTCCAGCTCTGCCTCGTGTCCCTTCTGTGCCGGAAGGCTGCTGAGAGTATTCCAACAAGCCCCAGCTTTGCTGAGGATGAACCAAAGCAACTTGGCCACAGCAGGTCCTGTGCAAAAACCACAAACTGACAGAGTCATCACCTTCATCCCAAAGGATGAAATCAAAGCACAGTAAATATTCATCTCTTGTCTACACAAGAGCAGTGATACTATTAACTTTAAAAGTCTTGGCTATTGCTGACACACATCTTAAAGTGCTAAACTAAATTATCATGAGACTGCCTAAATAAACTTCTGAGCACAAAACCAGTAATAGTTCAGCAAATAGCAAAAAGAAAGGCATTTAAGGAAGAAGAGAGTATGTACTTAACAAGTGTTCTTCTCCATTTTCTACAGGAATCTTGAAATGTATCTATTTCCAGTCTATATAAGGTAGGCCAGCACACAAAAAATATTAATTAATCAATAATACTGCATTAATATTGATTATACATTCTATAACGTCAATGCAGATGTTACAATGATTACTTCTATAACACCAGATTTAGCTTCTACAAAACCTTTTTTAGGGTTCAGAAAGGGGAGGAGGAAATTCAAATGCCTATGTATTGCAGGATTGCTGCACCCTGTGCCAGGATGACGAGGGTAATTAAGCTACAAGCAGCGTCAGACACCTGGTATGGGTGCTGTGTGTAATCATGGACACAAGACCTCTGAGCACCAGCTTTAATTCCTTCTGTCCATTCATGACTAATGGAAGAACACTAGAAATTATGCTGTGGCTTTCTGTTTTAGCTTAGCAAATTCAAAATAGCATCTGAATAAATTGCATTGACTGACCTACAAATCTGACCTATACGCTTGTTTTGACTTTGAAGGACAAAAAACCCAAGCCAGTAATTACATTTAGTAATATCAAAGTTGTCATAAAACATGTATTTTTGTATACATACATATTTTGAAAACTTTTGTTTTTTGTAATGCAATCTTAAAAGCTTTCATGTTTATTGCTCATGTCTATTTCTTTACAAAGCCTTACTTTAAAGCCTCTAGAACTGTTCCTGTAAAGATCTCAAGTGACCTTAAGCATCTATCACTACTACACTGCATTCATTAAAGAATTGGTATTACTCAAAAGCAGTTTAGCTGCACAGTAATTTTCTTATCTGCATGCCTGAAAGACTTTCTACAAGAACACAAACAAAGCCTACCTCACATCCTTCAGAGACTGCTTCTCCAACTGTCCATTAAAAAAAACAAAACAAATGTATATGGCTTTTGCTGTATGAATAGCAGTATACCTCTATTTCTATTGTATTTATAAACAAATGAGTTCAGAAACAGTGAAAAAAAATCTTCCTATTTAAATTTTTTACATATCATTTTTTTGTTCTATGTACATTAGGGTTTTTTTCTACAATGCTATGAATACTTTAAAATTCCTTCTGTTAACATGGTGAATAAAAAAGAAATTATGCTCTCCTCACGGTGATAATGAAAATATTTGCCACGTTTGGATTCTCTGGAGTCAATCCTCCCAATCAAAACAGTATGAAAAGCACCAAGAGAGCAGTAAGTACTGACACAGAAGGTACAACCACAACAGATCAATTCTTTAATATGAACTAGCTTTTTCAAATTCTATCAAGCACATAATTTAATCATGATCATTTGGAGCAGAAAGGTTCAACTATCATCCTAAAAGCCTCTCAAAGCCACATCTAACTTCTGCAGTGACAGAAGCAGGACCAGCCCCTCCCAGGTAGAGGCAAGGTTTAACAGTGCTCCAGCCACACTGTGAAGCCCTTCCCTTGCAACAGCCCCTCAAACACGGATGGTTTACATTTCACTATGGTTTTGTCTATGAGAAACATCTTCACCAAGCACTGAGGCAAACTCCTGTGTAAGTACTGCTCTATACACAACATTAGTACTACTTTAAATAAAGTATCATGTTCAATTATTTCTATTTCAAGCAACTGTTAAAAGTGTAAAACTACAGCTAGCTTAGGAAGAGTATTTCTGCACAGGTTTTTTAGCAGTTGCCTAACTCCAGTTATTTGGAATAATGATTTAGAACAATATCTGGCACATAATCACACTCAGACAGATATTAACTGCAGCAGAAAAATGAGGGAGGATAAAATTTTGAATAGTTCACAGCTAAGAAACATAAATTCACAAAAATCAGCCACCTAAGATGGTCATACAAGACTTTACAATACATACCAGTAGCCAACCTGAGATTAGAGTATACTCTAAGTATACAGAAGTTAATTAAGCCATTTTGCATAGGTTTTAATTACCACATGTGAATTAAAGGCAGAAGGTCCAGAAATGTTAAAGATCATCTTCACTTCTAAAACCTTAACTATTATTGAAGCATTATGTATCTTTTTATACAGTGAGTAAACAAAGTCTATTTTAGCCTGAAAGGCTTCCAGAAGCTTTAAACATCTGAAGGTTATTTGCCACAAGACACTCCCCACTTTCAACCTGAATTACCAATTTATATACCCTACTGATTATGGTTCAGAAAAAAAAGTAGATAAAAATATATAGCAAAAATGTTAACTTATTCAAAATGCAAAATTGTACACTGTGGATCTGCAAAACAAAAGTGTTTAATTCAGCTTTAAAAATATTAACAGGTATTGATTTTATGCAAAAATACAACATGATCATATTATCCAGATCTGAAAAGCTTCAAAGGAAAAGTACAAAACTCACTTTTCCCTTTCAAATATATTGTACTAGACATGATTACTTCTGTCCTTAACTCCAAACTAGATTGGCATTATAAGGAGTTATTTTTAATACTTTTACATTACTAGCATGGCAGTAACCTCTAAGTCAGAAATCTGCTTGCACAGCCTCATGTTCTTGACTAAAGGGTACGTGTTAGTGTTTACTGGTGACTGGATTTTGAAATGTGAGTAGTGTACCAAGTAAATATCAAACAGAACATACTGTACCAGCTGACACACAGATTATGCATGTGTCACTTCAGTGAACGTCAGTTTCTGCCTGCTCAGCTGCAATTACATCAAGGAAGGTTCATGCTGCTAACTGAAAACCTACTTATAAAGGTTAAAATGACCACAAACATGATATATTTAAACAGTGTTTGTAAATTTCAGCATATTTGTATCTAGTTATCAACGGCCATTTTTAAAATAAGCTATGTTTAGATCTTTTTTATTTATTTTAGAAAGAGAGTATGTATCTACAGAATGTCTCCTGATTGAGTGCCAAAGCTTACATAACCCTATCAGCTCAGCTTTATTTGTCTGCTCTTCTGACAGGTCCTACGTGGCCTCCCATCAGGGTTTCTCATCACAGGAAGTCACCAGCTGCTCAACGTTATAGTACACTGTTACATTCTCCTAATTTTTGACTTAAGTCACAAAGACTTTTATGCTCTCCCCATCTTCAAAATGTACATAACCAGGCCAAAAAAATTACTGCATCAACAGAGGTTATTAAAAAGAACAGCCAGTAGTAAAAATGCCTATTAAAATCTGCAATGCCCTCATATGCATCTTCTTTCCTGAGCATGAGCTTCAGCTTTTAGTGCTACATCCTTCTTTCACAAATAATTGAACTTCTAGTTGAAGAAAAATATGTAAAAAGAGGGCGTTTTTCATCAGGGAGATATTGTGATAAGAAACTTCATCTGCAGCACCATGATTCACACCCAGCAGCACTGCTGGATCCTGGATTCTGAGGCCAAGCTGGAGCAGCACGGCAGAAACTCTCCAAATCACTGAAGATGGACAATGATCTGCAAGATGTCTGCAGCTTTGTTTTACATTTTATCTGATAGGAGTAACTCTCAATTCAAGCTTTGCAGCATGCCTTCTCCATCTCAACAGCCTTTCAGTCTTCACTCACAGCTACATTTTTCATGTTTAAAAATCTTATGGTTTCTCGAGACTGACTTTAAATCATCATGCTCAGAATATTTTAGATTAGAACTCTAAAAAAGACCCCATATTATGAAAAATAAAAAGCAGCAAAGGTTTCATTTTTAATAAAAAAGTTTAAACTATTTTAAACAAAACAATACAAAAGGTACTTACAACAGTTTTCCCTAAGGAATTAGTATCCAATCAGACCAAGTACAGCAAAGGATTAATCAAAGCAGATACTGGTTTCATTGCTATTTTCCACCAATCTTTAGAACAAATTCCAATATTTGCATTCCTGTTGATAGAAAAAAGAAAGAGGTTAAAAACCTTTTTCACAAATCCTTTAGCATTGCTCATGAAGCCACAACTTCAAAGCTATGACCAAAAAAATCCATTTTAAAATTCCCTCCCTTGGCTAAGAAATTCAAATTAAAATATAATCTAAAGCTGAAAGAGTCTGAGGTCAGGGAAAGTCTGAAATGTAGATGTTTTACTAAAACTAGCAAGGGAAATAAACTGGGGATACTCGAGAACATCCAAAGAAACAAAATCCTGGAATTAAAAACTAGAGGGCAGCAAAAAGGAGAAAGAACGCAAAGCAGACAGAATTAAATCCCATGATCCAGATCTCTCTCTCCTAGGAAATGCTGTATCTGATTATAAATTGGATTCCTGGAACTCTTCAGCTCCCTGCAGCTGTACCACCCACCTTGGGAGGACACCAACAGAGAGAAATCCTATCACAGGTACCTATGGCCTGAAATGAAATCCATTTTCATACTTCTAAAACTGAGATATGAACGCATATTTCCTTGCTTTCCTGATAACAAATGCAAGTCTGTCTCGTATCCGTGGGAGCAATCAAAAAAACCCACAAGCAACCATCCTCATCAGCACTTTGGCTGATTGCAAAGGGCAAGGCCAGAGAGGTGCAGAACAATCATTAATTTATTCCTTTGCCCTTCTTGGCCAGTGCTGTAGGTGCCAAGCTTTTCAGAAAAGGAAGTAGTTGGGGATTCTTTAAAGGACCTCAAAGAAAACTGCAAATCAATTGAGTAGATAGCAAAAGGAAGCAACTAAGAAAATGAAAAATAAAAGCTAAACCAACCAATCCATGGCACAAAGATTTGCTTTCTTAGAGACAAAACAGTGCAAAAATTACCCAAACCAAAATATGTACTTACACCCGTTTATAGGCTTTCAGCAGGAAGACAGAAGCACCAGACAAGTAGGACAGAAGCAGAAATGCACTTACTGTTAAAGAGAAATACATAAGCATACGATGATAGACACTGTGCAAAGAGAACTGCTTGAACTTAAATTACCGCTGAAAGAAAATTTGAGGGAACTTCTCCCTGTAGAATTCTTAATAACTACTGTAATCGAACAAAACAGCATTTTTATTAACAAGAAGCAGTTCTAGAAAGTGATGGGCCTAATAAAAAATAATAAACGGGCAGGCAAGGAGAGATAATATTCAAATATGTCAAAAGAACCACAGAGACCCCAGAAGCGCTTATTAGTATAGAAAATTTTTCACGCGCTTTTGCAAAGAGCAGCACCGAAGGCTGGAGCGGGGACACGGCTCGGGACGGGCTCCGGGCTCCGCCGGGGCAGCCCCGGCCCGGCCCGGCCGCTCCCGTCCCCATGGCAACGCCCCAGCGGCCGGGGGCAGCGG
>VWYP01000088.1:735998-878880 GCA_013400435.1 Pycnonotus jocosus
CTGCGGCCTGCGGGAGGGAGGCGGGTGCGCCCGGGCCGCGCCGGCCCGGGGAGACTGGGGGGCGGCGGTCGGGGCCGCGTCCTTTCTGCTGGCGTAGGGTCGAAACCGCGGTGGGGAGGAGGGCCTGGGCCGCTCTCCCGTGCTGTTCGGCCGGCTGCTGCCGCCCGCCGCCGACGCTCGGCCCCCGTGGCTGGGCCCAGCTTTCCCGGCGCCCTGAGCGCCCCCTTCCCGCCTCTGGGCCAGATGTGTCGGGGGTCGGGCTCCTATTCGGCCGTCCCCTGTGGTAATATGGACCCCGAAGCGTTCCCGTGTCGCTGGCTCTACAGTGCTGACCTTCCTGGCACAGGCCTCAGCCCCCGTTCCCACCTTTTTACCGGTTCCAGTGCGACTGGCGCCTTATTCTTTGATCCAGGCAAAATATCAGGCAGTCATGCTTGTTCTATCCTACAAAGTAACCTTTGTGCATGGAGGGGTCCAGTTGCAACCTCTCAAATTAATCCAGGTGTGCCGGGCGCTTTCCGTTCTGGGCCTGTGTTTGTTTTAAGCCATCTCGGTGTGATAGGTTCACTAAATGTTGTGTTTCAGGAGCTCTTCACGGGGTGATTCACCGGTTTGGTCATTTCATGTTATTCTCTTAGTTTAAAACAGGGTTGTTCTCTGCACTAACTGTATGTTTTTTATATGCTCTTATTTTAATTCTTCCATGTGCTTTTGTTGTTTCTTGTAAGTGAAAATCCTACAGTGTTAAATATGGATGTTGAAGGGATCACTTCAAGAAACACTTTTTGATTTTGTTCATGTTTTCTAAGAGGTTGTGCAGCTTTGCCAATGAATTTTCCTTGTGCACAAAGGAAACGGCAGTGGGTTGGAGATTAGAGAATGTGGAGAATCCCTGCACAGAACACTGTTCTTTCTAGGGCCACCATTTTGTAGTGAAGGGCCCCCCTGTGTAGCCATGTAATTTTTGGTTTGAATCGTGCTGGAACCATTATCGTGTTAATATGCAAGCTGAACATGCTGAGTGGTTGTGTGGAGATTGCAAGAGGACAGACATTTCATAGCTGATCACGTAATGGCAACTGTACTGTCCTCTCTGGGTTCTCAGCACTTTGTAACAGGAGACTTAACTCTGCTTTTGACAGTGACAAAACCCTTTAGGATTCTTCTCTCCCCTGAGCAGTGCTTCTTAAACACGATGGGAAGGAAGTGTTCCTCTGCTGTGGTACCAATAACACAAAATGGTTATCTACATTCCTGTAGTTGTGGTACTCACACTTCATTTGGAATACTGCTTGAATGATGTTCCAGGCGTGACTTAAAGAGCCCTTTGCAGATGAGGCTGTGTGTTTTAAAAGAAATGTAATTCCGTCTGGAGAGCAGTTGTCAGCTTTTGCAGTGGTAGCTTTATGAATAAGAAATATGCATGAACTTATTTTCTAGAATCTAAAATATTTACCTGTAGACAATATTTAGAGAGCTTTTTAGGTTAAAGATTTTGTGTGTTTTAGTGTCATAATGTTAATTAGTAATGCAGCCGTGACCATTTGCTTCCAAGATGTTGTTCGAAACTTTCCAGGCTTTGAATTTAATCACGCTACTGATGTGTGATAGTATCCAAAGAAAATATGTAAATGTGGTAGTTTCAAGTGTGTTCAAGACTACATTGGTCAGGATGTGGTCATCTAACATGTCACCTTTTTGTTCAGATCCTTTACTAGGTTGTTCATTTATTTGCTACTGCCAGATTTGGTGTGCACGTGAAGTCTGCTTATGCTCCTCAGGCTGGACTCCTTGCAGCCCTACTTGTGTGTGCTGTCTTTGTAGGAAAATTGCTGTATTTTCCACAGCATGATGCTGGTCTGTGACTGCAGCCCACATGGACATTCATAACCCATGTGATAACTGGTATCTTACCTTGTTTTGTGACAGATTCAACACATCAAGGAGCCTTTACTGTGGATGGAGGGCTTTAATAAAGTACCTGCCTCACAGTTTATGCAATATGTTAAACCTCAAGATAAAATGAAGAAGCTTAATATTCTGCCAATGTGAAATGTTGAGGGTTCTTTGAGGCACTTGCAGCTTGTTTGTTACTTTAACTCAGCACTGGAACATTGCTCATGCAAGCAGAGGGCTGAGAATCAGCAGAAGAGACTCTGGTTGTGGTTGTGCCATCCTGATTGCAAAATGCAATTGATCGTACTTTATCTCAACTGAAGACCTACCTGCATCAGTTGAATTATGCATATAGTTAAATACTAGCAGGCCCATGCACTTTGTGATAATTGCTGCTTTAATCCATGTGTGGGAGTGAAATGGAGGTTATGGGATGTGGGCTATGAGTTGGGAGGCCTCAGTTCCGGTGCTGCCTCTCCCATACAGCAAACTTGTTCACACTGCTTCAGAATTTGTGTTTTGAGCAAATCTATCCCATCATAGTCCCAAAGAAATTTAATTTTGAAACTGTGGTTTTTGAAAGTGATTCTCTGTGTGTTTTAAAAAAATATTATTACTTTCTAGGTTATCCTATTTTTAAATTGTATTCTATACACATTATAGAGTTTTACTTTCAGATAAAGAGATGTAGGTTTTAGTAGAGCAGGGAAGTTCTCCATCTTAAGCTTGCAGCAATGACCTACCAGGCTGGAGTAATAAGTCAAATGAACACTTAACAGATTGTGCATTGTGAAGGTGCAAGTGTTTTGATTTTAATTTCGTGCCCTTAGCTAAGATTACATGAACTAATCTTTCAGCTTGTTGTTTCTGGAAAAGAGGGCTTTGCCTTGTCTTCAGTCACCAGGGTGCCCCTGTGGCGTCCTGGTAAGTGCTTCAACTGGCAGAGGTGGCTGAAGAGTTGGGTTTTCACCAATTTTCTGCCAAGTTTGTCAGTGGCACTGATGTAATGATGGGAAGGCTAAAACTGTGCTGCTGAGAAGAGAGGAAGTGCTTATGAATGTGTCCCATTTCTGCAGTAACGTGCCATTAAATCAGTGCAGCTGTACTGCCTGGCAGCACCTACAGGAAAGGTGCTCTTCCTTTGAGAGAATTCCTCCAGAAAAGAATAGAATCAGAAAAATAAATGCTTTTGCCTTTTTTTCTCCAGTTTAATAATTCAGGGTGTTCTAATTGCAAATATTTTTGCAGATTCATCCTAGAGTTTTTTCCGTATTGATCAAACAGATTAGTGTCTTAAAGTAATGTCATGTTGTAAACACTGTTTTGATACTGCTGGGAAGAGAATGGGAAGGGGTTGAGCTGCTGATTTTGTATTAAGATGTGCTTAAAAGAGCTCATCAGTCCAAGCAGACAGGGCTGTTGCTCTTGTAACCTGCTTGAGGATACCATTTTAGGACATAGAGGCCAAAGTTGTATCTCAGATATTTTTTTGGAGTCTGATGTTTCACTTTATACTGTTATTTGTATACGGAACTTAGAAATGAGTGCTTATAGGGTACCTTCTTTATGAAGGAGTAATTAAAATTTAAGAAAGTTGATTTTTATTGAATTGATACACTCTTTGGGGACAGCTGGGAGAAAAATTAATTCTTTAAAAAAAAAGTTTACTTACCAGTAATGAAAAATAAAAACCTATTCCCCTGTTTTGCTGTCTCTATTCTGGTTATTTCCAAATAAATTGCATTCTCTTCAATAGTGTTTAGGACATCTTAGCTGTACCTTTGCTTTGCTGAGGTTCTGTGTTTCTGCTGATAGTTACATGTGAAATTTCCCTAGTTTCCAGTTGTCTAAATGGTGTGTATACCTTATATTGATAATTATAATCCTTTGATTGCTGGAACAGCTGTTTAGTCCTGCTAGAGAAGTGGTAATCTATGTAGGATGCAAATAGAATGAATAATGGATTGCTACAGAACTTTTTTTTACTGTTATTTTTTGTGATAAGCCTCTGTAATAATTGTACATATCTGCCTTATTTGAGACAGCTTAAAATGGCTCCCACAGCAGACTGTGGTCTTGCCGTTTTATGTAGGAATGAAAAAAGCTCTGATACTCTCCTCAGTTTCTGCACGTGGAAGATACTTTGAAAAATATGTGAACTTCTGGTTGAAAATGTGCAAATGTGACAAAAAGTTCTTAAAATATTCCCTGGTGTCTGTTATGATAAAGGTAAATCTCTACCCTTTTTAAATACTGTCACTTTTACGTATGAAGCTGCTTTTGAAACCTCCTGCTGGGGTGACAGTAGTGGTAGAGAAGAGGAAAGATCCTTCTGTCTTGGAAGCATGTCCATGTAGTGAAGCAGCCTGCTCTGTACTCATTTATTCTCTAACACAGAGAACTATTAATTTATCTGATGGAACAGTCTGCTCAGTACTCGCAGTGCTTCTTGCATGTGGCTCTTTGGTTGAGGGAGCCCCAGGAGCCACCAGTGACAATGCGACGTGACAGGGTTTTGCTTCCTAGAGTGGATTTTTTTAGGGACTAGAATAAAGAAAAATTCTGTCTTATTCTTGGTAAAACATTACATGAGGAAATCACGCACATAATTTACTGTTAAAAGTTTTTTACAAGCAGGAGTTTGAGAACAACCATAGTCATAGTAATTCTATGAGAAGCATTTCCTCGTTGGATAATGACAGGACGTGATTGCTGAGACTTCAGTGCTTCCACACTGCCTCATGTTCTTACTTTTCTCAAGGAGGTGTAATGTCAGGAAGAATATTTGTATGTGTATGAGATCTATTGGGAATCTTGTGTTTCTTTGCTGTCAATTAAAATGTTGTCATCCATTTAAACCACCCCAATCTAAAGCTCTTTTAGCCAGAGCATCGACTAAAAAAGAGCCCCAAATTTGTATGCTAATATCTAATGATTTTTTTTAAAAATTGTTTTATTTTAGTGTGCAGCTGTGTCGTGCTCTCAGTGAAAGCAAAAACCATGATGTGGGTTTCAGAGGTAAGTTGTGTAGTTTGTTTGTTGGTTTTAGTTAAATAAAAACCGAGCCTGGAAATAGTTGATTGTGGTACCTTTGCATGTGTGTGCTTGGAACATTCCTGTCCGGTGACTGTTAGTGTGTGCTAAAGGTGAACACTGCAAATGCAAATATCTGCTCTAAGCATTGCTTTCACAAATCCACAGGTTCCTTTGTAGTGGGTCATGGCAGCATCCTCCAGTATTTGATCCGTGCTGTAGAAAACGGAATTCCAGTTTGCAAACTCAACATACAACTAGATTTTATTTTAAAAGCTAAACATATGAACTCTAATGTGTGAAATTATCCTATCTATTAAAAAAATAGATTTTTTTTTTTCACCCACAGTGGTCTGTGGTCACCACATTACTGACCACATAATTTAAAGCATTAAGATCTGTGCAACTTGTTTTTGAATGTAGTTTATTGAGAAAACCATGTGGTAAAAGTGCAAGGTGAAAGCATGGGGTTTTGTTATTTTTTGTATAGTAAAAACACAACATTTTTGTGTATTATTTAACAGCCTTACAGGTTTCTCACAGCTGGTTTTACAACCACCATGTTTACATCGCAGGATTTTTCTCAAGAGGAATACCTCTGTTTAGTGCTTCAGCTTATTACAAGCATTTGTGAGGTTGCATTCTTGAGTTATAGGAGATGTTCCTTAAAAAATGAAATACAACATAATCCTTGTCAAGCATTTTTTCTCCAATTAAATTTTACTTTCTTTTAAAGAAATGGTTTTTGAGAGTCTATCTGTGATGAGATATGACTAGGAAAGTACTGTAATGTTTTCTGTGTATGTATAATGTGATATTTATGTGAATTGGAAGGTAAAGGTGTCTTTGTCAAGCCAGCTGTCAAGACTCAAGTTACTATATGCAGGATGATGACTTTTCTTCCCATTTTACTGTTATTCCGTGAACTCCAGAGAAAGTGGCTCATTGCTCACTTTATGCTTGTGTGAAATCGTAGATATTGATGATCAATTTTAATCTATCAGCAATAACAAAGTAATCCCCTTTACTGGTAAGGGAAGCATATCTCCTTATCTGTTGTCTGAAGTCTGCAGCATTGCTGTAAACATTGCTTTAACAGTTAGACAAAGGATTAGCTGATATGTTCCTTAGTCATCTCTTGTCTTCCAACAGATATTCAGCAGGCTTTGTATGAGCTTGCTTACCACGTTGTCAGAGGAAACCTAAAGCATGATCAAGCTTCTAATGTTCTCAGTGATGTCATAGTAAGTATAAATTTGTAACCATTGCATACTTACTAAAACCTTTCTTATAAAAGCCCAAGTGAAATTCAAGCATGAGATTTTTCTGTGGCCTGTCTAAAAAGTTATTCTTGTCAAATTCTTCATTTGGATATGCCCCCCTACATGGGTACACTTGATATATATATATGGACTGGCAGGGTTTCATTTTTTCCCTCCACATTTCATGGTGAGGAATAGATGTTTCAGCATAAATTAAAAATTAAATCACTTTTTAAGGGCACATGAAGACTGAAGTTGTTAATAAATGCTAGAAATTAATGTCACTTGCTCATGCCACATCTGTGATGCCACCTACTGGTATTTTTAACAGTGTGACAGTGTGCTGCCATTTTACTGTTGGGATGTCCAGGTTCTGGGATGGCCCTTGAAATAATGCATTACACTTACTTTTTGTTTGAAAAGGGTTTTTCTTAAAATGCTTTGAATAAGTAGAGAAAATAGGGAAAGCAGTAATTTCCTCTAAACTTCCAGGCTTACCAAATATGTGTTTCTTTACAAAGCAAACCAGGAAGAATACATTAAAAAATCTTTTACAAACGATTTCTTATTTTTGGTAAGTTGCTGTTTTGACCTGTATGGAACATTCAGGAAAAATGTGTTGCAATAATCTAGTGTAACCTTTTTAAATCACAGAAAGGTCTCTGGTCACAAAATACACTTGAATTACATTTCAAGGTTATGGAGTTTCTAATTAATCTGAGCTTTATGATGAAGTGGTGTTTTATATAATGCAAAAACTTTCTAAGCGTGCATATTGGAATTTCTGTGTTCATTCAATGGGATCTTGTTTCTCTCAGGAGTTCCGAGAGGACATGCCTTCTATCCTAGCTGATGTATTCTGCATATTAGGTAAGTTGGGTTCCTGTCCTTTCAGCATTGCAACAGACTGGGATAAATTCATGTTTTGTGTATGTGCTTGTTGATTTCTTCAGGAAATGTCATTAAATCTGTAAAGCATGATTTCTGTTTACAAAGTATGTGTTGATTCTTCCTCAGTGTATCTGTACCTCACTTGTTAATGTCTTTTCATTCTGCTTTGTTCTGTTATAGTTTCCAGAAGTTTGCCTATTAAAGGCAGTGGAAGTTGATCTCCCAAGAATAGTTAAAGGAGCTAGCTTGTAAGAATGTTGGATTTTAGCTAATGGAATCAGTGGCTTAGTGATGTTGTCATTCTTAAATATTTTAAATAAAAGTTGACTTACTGGTAGGTAGATCCTTTCTCCTCAGAATGTGTTCTGTAAATATTTTTGTCTGTACAGTCACTGTGAGTGAAATGGAGCTTCTGCTGGTTGTCCAGAAATCTAAAGGCAAATGGCATTGAGTCACTGTCTGCCAGCTGAGCAGCCTTTAAAGATGTGCACGTCTTATTCTGGGGATAACTTCTGGATTTTTGTGTTGTAATATTGATTCAAAGCTGTTGCTCTCATGTCTTCCAGCTTTACTGCCTGCAGTTTCTGTCTTGCTCCATGTCTATGTTTCAACAAATTTCAGAAAGTTCTTTTGCTGGTCTGGTCATCACAGATCAGTGTTCTGTGTATTGAAGGAGTGAGGATCTCCTGTGCTGTGGTTGCCTCTGAAGAGAGGCACCTCATTAAGTTTGTGTGTGCAGCCTTGGTTTTATACATCTGAACGATAAATTTTGACTCTGTTTTATTCATACTGTTTAATTCTGTGTACTTGTGTCATTTTGTAATAACTAGTTTTCACAATGCATTATTACACTGATGCCCTTTTCTTTTTTAATCAGCATTAGGAGACTTGAATTAGCTGCTTCTTGAGCTACATGAATAACTGAACCTAGTGTATCTGTCTGCCTTTTTCTATTTATTTTTCTTTTCTCCCTTTCCTTTAAATTAGTGTGTAGCCAAATGCCTTGCTTTCACTGGTAACAGAGAATAATAGTATGGCTGAGGAGCTAGGTTTCAAACTTTGGGACAAAAGACATTGGACAATTTCTTGCCCTTTTTTACCTAATCCGTATTTGCTATTGTCAGGAATTTTCCCCCAATTGTTTATGTGTTCCAGTGTATGAGGATTTTGATTTTTAAACTCATCCACATCCCTGGAAAAATTTTTTACTGCAGCTTATTCTTTGGCTGAGAGTCTTGGCTGCTAAGGTCTAGGCTGATTTGGCTCCACTTCTGCCTTACTGCATCACTGGCTTCCAATCTCTCTGGGGTCTTCTTTCTCCCATTTTTTGTTGCTGGTTGTTTTTTCTGTGGATCTGATTTTAATGTGGCTATGTGTGGTGGATTTTTTTGTTTGTTTATTGTATTGTCTGCCTTGCATTCTTCTAGGGAGTTTTCTATTCCTTTTGCAGCTCCTCACTTCCTGTAGTGATGTGTTTTTTTAAAGCTGCTTTAGAAGGTTTGCTTCCCTGGCCAGTGTTTCACAGCCTGTCCTCCCATAGCAGGGAATTGTTTTCTGTAGTTGACAATGCAGAAGAAGTGAATGGTAATTCAGAACCACAGCTGGTAAAAGACTGCAGACAGACAGTGAATGGTAGTTTTCTGAAGCCACAGGGAAAAAGATTAGAACATTACCTTAATGCCAGGATCATGCAGTTCTCTTCAGTGGTTCATATTTCTGAGTTTGTGCTTATTATTGATCTTTAATCCTTGCTGTAAAGTTATTGCAACAAAGGGAATGGCAAGGAAAATTATTGCAGCATTCCTCTGGTTTCTGTTTTACCTTTCAATGAGACTTGTGGATGTGTGAGAATTGTCACCAAAATATTATGTGAACCCCATGGGGGATGAGTGGGTGGGAAATGGCAAGAAACTGCTGTGTTATCAATAAGTTTCTTTGCGTTATTATCATTAGCATTTATCAGAGTAGTTACTGAAAGAAGAAACTCTCTAAAATTCACAAATAAAAATTGCTTTTTTCCCCCATCTTCTTTTGTAGATATTGAAACAAGTTGTTTAGAAGAAAAAAATAAGAGGGATCATTTTACACAACTGGTATTGGCCTGTTTGGTAAGTTACAGCTAGGAAGTCTTTTGGCAAAATTGCATGTCAAAATTTGGTAAGAAAAATAAGACTTGAAGCTTGATTTTTTTTTTTTCCTCCAGAAAACATAATGTTTTCCAAATGCCCAAATAATTTAAAAATTCGTCTCCAAAGTTTTGTGATAGAAGAGTCTAGTACAGCTCCCCCTTGAGCTTTGAGAGAACTTAAATTTTTCCACCTACAAATTCACTAGAAATTTTGCTTCTGAAGTATGGTTTGAGTTGCACTTCTTTATTTAACCACCTGTCGTGTTTAGAAGTAGCATTCCTAAATGCATGGAAATCAGCTTGATTTGTAGGAAAGTTCAGCATATGAAAATAAGACTTTAAAAAAATAAAGCATATATACAGTTCTTGGTAGTGATGTCCCTGGATGCTATGCAATATATATTTGGTAACCAGCAATGAGACTCCAGGGCTCATTTCTTCAAGTGCTCTTATGTAGAAAACCTGGTACTATAAAATTCCAGTGTCAATTTTGTCTGCTTCTGTGTTTGAAGCAAAATGCTAACTTTTTGCCGTTGTAGTCAGAATGCAAGTGTAGCATAAAGTAATACTTGGGTGGTTCCTAGGTATTTGTAATTGACAGTTTTGGTGTGTGTTTTTGTGTTTTTTAGTATCTTGTATCTGACACGGTCCTAAAGGAGCGTTTAGATCCAGAGACCCTGGAGTCATTGGGACTCATCAAGCAGTCTCAACAGTTCAATCAAAAATCTGTTAAAATAAAGACAAAACTATTGTAAGTTTTGGGGAAGAATTGTTTGGGGAATGGGTGGGGAGGAACAATGATGATTAGTCTGGTAACAATGTGTTTACCAAGTACTCAGTTTTCTTTAGGAAATATGTTTTGTTGCACTTTAGCTTGCTTTTTGGAAGAATTTTGTTAGCTCTTAATTTTCAAACTCTTGAGAAGTACACAATCTCAGGTAAATAAAAAGTTTTAAAAAATGTGTTCAAATTTAGCATGTTGTATAACAAATTGCTAAGAGCATAAATAAACTTCACTGGATGCATGTTATAACAGTATTTAATTTCTCTTTATTTGCAGTTATAAGCAACAGAAGTTTAATTTGCTAAGAGAGGAGAATGAAGGTTATGCAAAGCTCATTGCAGAACTGGGTCAAGACTTATCCGGAAATATCACTAGTGATTTAATCCTTGAAAATATCAAATCTTTAATAGGTAAGGAATTTATTGAAAGACTGTGGGCATTGGTTTTCCTGTATAATCTTATGGAAAATGTTAAAACCAGGGAATACCTGTCATTACCCTTGTTTTACACTTCCTTTTTGAATAAAGAATTCTTACAATGTATTGATGTTTGCACCAGTGCCCATCTCATGTGGTACCAGTGCAGTAATAGGCAAAAGGCTATGCTGCCATTTAAAATACTGATTTTTCATTTATCAAAGTGTTTTGCCTGAGTGTCAAATACTGTATCAATAATACTTATTTTGGGAGAGATCAAGAGAATAGGATAGTTTTGCTAGTTATTACAGTGAAAAAATACACTTGTTTTGAGGACTTTAGTGATAAAACATTTTTCTTTCTGGAATTTTGGGAATTGCAAATAGATTTCCTATGGTATGTCAATTCTTTTAAAGTCTTAACTTGCAGTAGGTTCTGGTGTAATGGGAGTGGCTTTTGGGAAGGAAAGACTGATGCAGTTACATATCTGCATAGTGGATGTGCCTGGATAAAACATGTCATGGCACAATGACAAAAATAGTCTAGATGTGGGTTTTTTGGATAAAAGTAATATTTCTGCCTCAAGTATGTCTCCTGGCATTTTGGTGGGAAAGTTTATATGGTAAAATACAGGTAAGGTTTCATCATTAGCTTACCTGATCTGTATCTTTGCTCTTGCTGTGCTTCAAATGAGGAAGCTGTTCTCTCTTCTGCTGGCAATAGTACTCAATTGACAGGACAGTCCCAGCAGGAGCATCAGGGTCTAGCTCAAACCAGAACAGTTTTGAGGGTGTAAAATAATGACTAGCTGGTGATTTGTGTGACTGAATGAATATGTGTGGCAGAAGCAGCAGCACGTGCCTTCTGCTGGCCCTGAGATGTTGGTGAGGTCAAGTTTTTAACTATGAAATCTTCCTTTAAGGTGTTAATTCCTACTTTTGCTGGAATCAGTGTTGGAAGTCCTGTTTAGTATTTTTGCATAGTTCAATATTCAGCAAATCAAAATGATTGGTGCAGTATTTATAGAGGATCCAGATTAATTTGTTATTGATAAATCAGGTTCAAGTATAACTGAAAAGAATAAATTTGAAAAGTTAATGCATTTGTGATTTAGAACCAGAATAAAGACAAAAATCAACAATGTTAAACTTTTCTGCTCTGTCCTTCTCCACTAGGATGTTTCAATCTTGATCCTAACAGAGTTTTGGATATCATCCTAGAAGTCTATGAGTGCAGGCCTGAGTATGATGATTTCTTTGTGCCACTGATAGAATCTTACATGTACATGTGTGAACCTCAAACTCTATGCCATATCCTTGGGTTCAAATTCAAATTTTATCAGGTAATGTATTGCTATTCTTAATTTTTGTCTTTTGTGATTGAAATACAGTCAGTAATAACAGATTTTCTTCAGTTTTTCATTGGTTTGGTGTTTTTTGTTTGGTTTTTTGGTGTTTTTGTTTGTTTGTTTGTTTGTTTGTTTTTTGGAGGTTTTTTTTGGTTGTGGGTTGTGGTTTTTTTTAAATGCATAAAAATTAGTTTTTAAGTTGTAAAATTCTGGTATTAAAAGCAATAATTTCATTATTTGAGTGGCAGTCTCTTACCGTATTTTACAGGAGCATGCTTAATGTTCTCTTAAAAGAGCTGAAAACAATCACTTGAACTTGTAGAGTTATGCAAGGACTGGCATGAGCAAAGAGACTGTACATTATAAACAAGGCTTATCCCCAGGAGTGAGGAGCATGTTTGCGGGGGACTCATGGTAGATATTTGATAATGCACTCAAGGGGTGTTTTTAAATGTATAGTTAGGAATTGCATACAAGAACCATAAAGTTTTTGTTTCTGGAAATACCGAATGTGTATTGCATTCAAGTCTAGTGACTTGGAAATAATAGCAGTTAAATTATATGGTAACAGTGAGAACTGTGGGTTCGTATGTTTGATCTGAACAGGAATTGAGTAGGTCCTGTTTTATAACCTGCTGTGGTCTGATTGTTGTTTTTTTTTTTTTATTAATTTCTGATGTCCATTTTAGGATCCAAGTGGTGAGACCCCTTCCTCCTTATACAGAGTTGCTGCTGTCCTTTTGCAACATAATCTGATAGATTTGGAAGATCTTTATGTTCATGTAAGTGACAGTACTAATCTGCTGGATGCCAAAGCTAAGGACTTTTAGAAAACCAGAAAATCAGATACTTAACTCTATTTCTAAATTTTCAGATTCATGATATTCTGTGTAATAGCTGTAGCTGTACAATATTTAGTGACTCTTAAAATCTTCAGAGCTTTCTTAATGCCACATACTCAATTAAGCACACATTGAGATATGAATGCTGATAAACTTTATTTTAATTACCTGTGTAACATCCTCCAGATTGTTTGCCTTCTGGCTGAGACGGAAGCTGGAGTTGAAATGCCTGAGTAATCTTCCTTACGAGTTAGACCTGTTGAGTTTTGCTTTACAAGATCAGTTTTTGAGAAAAGTGGTGGGACAATCAGCCCCAAACATTCTTTTAGTTTAATAGTAGGGTTGTTTTTTTTAAATGCTTACATGTTCCTGAATAGGCCTCTCATTCTCTACAAAAGTTCTGACCATTTATTAGGTTGAAGGAAGGAAATGGATTTGTGTTCAGATATAATCAGAGACTTATCCTCTGCAGTCTGACAGGCTTATCAGCTGACCAGCATTCCAGTTTGATGAATGGTTAACAGAATGTTGGAGTTATCAATTTAATTTTACATTATACAAGAATTTTTAATTCCAGAATATCCATGGATAGTCTTAAGATAAGAAATTTTAAGATTCAACTCTTCCACTGAAATCAAGGAAAGAGTTGTAGTTCCATCTGTGGAATGTTTGGAGGGTAGTCTTGCCATTAATTTGTGTGGCATTTCATAGCCTCAGTCACAATCTCATGAATATTGACTGGTCAGTGACTGTCCCTGGCTTCTTAGGAGTGTTGTGGCTGAAAACGTGTTGGGTGGGGCAAGAGCAGGAGTGCCTGTCTCAGATAACTGCTGTGGAGTGGGGAATGTGTGCTGATAGTGCTTGTTTGTAAGAGAGTCCATAAACTTACTGCCCATGCTCACTCTTGGGGTTGCAGTTGCCTGTGCAATCTCAGCTCAGGCTTGTGCAGGTGTGGACATGTTCCCTGCCAGTCTCGGGGCTCCAGGCTCCCTGCAGTCATTTGTTCACCTGCATGATGGTGATTGTCAGTCCAGTTTCAGAATCCCTCTGCCAGTCTCTGTCTTTGCTTTTTTGGGATGGTGTAATTTTTTAATCTCTTTTCAGTTCAGGCTTTATTTAGCTCGCCATGAAAGTATCAAATAATTAGCATGTAGGTGTTGGGTCTGCAGGGCTTCATTGTGTGGCTCCCATACAGAGCTCTGTGTGTGCCCTCCCTGGCCCTGCAGGCCTGCAAAAGCTGTTCTCCGTTACTGTGTGTGTACACACAGCCTATGGCATCCTAAAGATCCAATTTACCCATTGAAGTTCCACACCAGGTGCTTCTTGCTGAAGTTTAGTGGTTTCCCTGTGTTTTCAAATGAGAAAAATGCAGCTCCTTAAACCTTTTACCTTTCCAAGTGGGATTTGTTCTCCCCAGATTTCTGTGAAATGGAGGAATTCTTTCCTCCTTCAATGATGAGTTTGGGCAAAGAAAAACAAATAAAATTCTTTTGTTGTTAAAAACATTAGAAGAAAAGATGAGTGTATCAAAGAGATCATGACTCTGCAGTAAGTTTTGATTACTTACTTGCAGGGAAAGTGTGATCTTGGTTTCAGGAGCTAAATTGAAATTTAGCTTTGTCAGAAAAAGAGCTTTTCTTTTGTCTCACAACTTGACCTTTTAATTTTTGAGTGTAGGTTTATATTCCTCGTCCTGAATGTTCTCAAGTACAAGACTGCTGAGATTTTATTCATACTAGGTACTTTAAGAACTGAAGAACAGACATTGCTCATAAATAAAACATTTGATAACCCTTAAATGGCATTTCTTTAAAATAAAGGTGCAATCAAAGTGTGAGGCTAAGTAGGTTACCTGCTTTTCCTGGGTGATTAATTTATTCTTCCTTTTAGATGAGCAATATTTTGAATATTCACTTGGATTAAAGGCACTGAGTTGTGTTAATGTTATCATGCAGTGTGTGTGTAATTGTCACTATAAAGTTGCAGCTGATTGGTAAATTTGAGGGCGGCAGGGGGCTTTGACAATAAATGGTTTTGAAGAAGTACAGTGATGTTATTTCTCATGAGTCCTTGATTTCAGAATGGTTTGCTCTTAGTGTAATTCCCTCTTTGGGATTGCAGCAAGGAAAAGAGACTGATTCCCTGAAAGACTGTCAGATTAGTAACAAGGGCGGGCAGAGTTCTTCTCCAAGCTCAGGTGATCCACACTAGCAGTCACTTCAATTTTCAGATCTAATGTTCTGTTTTTTTCAGCTTCTACCAGGGGATAATGCCATCATTGAGGAGCACAAGAGAGAGATAGTGGAAGCTAAACAAATTGTCAGAAAACTTACAATGGTCGTCTTATCATCTGAAAAGACTGAGGAAAAGGAGAAAGAAAAGGAAAAAGAGGAGGAGAAAACTGAAAAGGTGTGGCTGAGTAGCTTTCTTTTCAGTGAAATTACTTGAATTTCATTAAACAAAACAGTTGTTATAAAAACATACCTGTATTTATTTGAAAAACAGTTTTGTACTTCTTGGATCGCTTGTATTTGTCTTCCAGTCACACTGCTGTTATACTGAATGTGCAAAAATGTGTGGTTTGGGGTTTGTTCTGGATTTCTGTACATAAAATATGCTTGGTTCAATGGCTGATTGATTTTTTTCCCTCTGTGTTGCATGGGCTCCACTAAGTATGCCCCAACATTTGTACACTTCACAGCCTTTAACAACTGCATCTGTAGGATTCCTGACAGTGTAATCCTAGTTGATTTCTAAAAATAAGGACATTAGTTCTCTCAGTCAAGAATTGGGGCATAAAGAATTGCCAGACTTAGGAATGTTGGTATAATTATCCTGCATTGTATTAGTATATAGAAAAAACTTAATAACTGAATGTTTGAGTTGTAACTGCTCACTGTGCTTTCCTTTAAGCCTGTATCTCCATATGTGTAAATTTAAAGTCTTCATTTAAGTTCCTACAATGTCAGATTCATGTTGCTCTAGGTCTAATTTGATTTACTGTGTCCAAGCCTTATTTTAGAAACAAAATTATTTGATCTCTTTGAGGCCATTCTGTTGTCATCTTCATTTGAGTGCTTAAGTACTTCTTAAACACCTTAGTTAAAACAAAAAAGAAAAATAAATGCTTGATATATGCATTTTAAAGTCTTGATATATACAGTCTTGATGGGTTCTGTCCTTGAATTTCTGTATCCTGCTGGATTCCTTATCAGTCTGGTTTGTCTACCTAGTCCTACTTCTACTCCACCTTGATTCTGTTAATCTCTGACCTTTTTTCTTCCTTTAATTTTTCTTTCCTAGCTTGAAAAATCTAATTCCATTTTCTTCCCTCGGGCACCTGATACAGTCACTGCCCTCTGGCTCTCAACTGCAGCCACAGCTGCTGCTTAAACAGATTCCTCGCACTCACCTCAAATTCCTGGTTTCCTTTTGCTTACACCACATTGCTTTGGCCCACCTTCGCTATCAGATGAGGCTGCCCAGAATTTTCTGAAATGTGCTTGTCACCCTGTTCTGATGGAAAATAAACTCTTGATGGGATGTGGGGGGTGTATGCATTGCAAGTAATGCATTGCAAGTCAGAGGAGTTAAGACAGCTTGCGTGGCTAAGCTTTAGAATTAAGAACATGGGAATTTCAAGCTCTAGCAGAAACTGCAGCATTTTTCTGAAGGATTAAAATGACAAAGTCTGAGGCTGTGCAATAGGAAAATTAAGAGCTGTACTTACCAGAACCCAATTCCTGTGGCTGCACACACTTATGCAATGCCTGCTGTTTCTTGAAAAGCTTGTTTCTGTGTTAAAAGTATTTTTGTATGTGCTTAGCTGTGCACTTCATAGCAGTCAGGGGAGTAACTACATGTGAAAGCTGTTGTCAGCTCAAGTTCAGGTACATTGTGTCCACCATGTCATTTTAATGTACTGTTTTTGACACAGTATCATGGAATAAATGCCTGCATAAGGAAAGCAGTGTTTAAAAATTATTGACCTGCCTTTTCTTTTAAATGCACAAAGTGCTTATTTTGTGTGGTTAAGATTTCTTATTATCTCATGACTCTAATATGAAGAATTTAGTCTTGACAAATGTGCTGCCCACTTTTGCCTTTTCAGATGCATTTGCTATGACTGTGTGATAGGACGTGCAGGGCACTGTGGGCAGCAGGAATGGCTTTGGCAGCAGCTCCAGCCTGACCCCTCTGTGCCAGACATGTCTTGGCTTTTGGAGAGCTCATGTCAGAACTTGCTTACCCAAGAGTCAGGCAGCATGTGGGCTCCATAAGTTCAGCATGAACAGAGACCTCCCTTGGTTTTGTTATGGCACATTCTCCTACGTGTTACCATGTGCTGTGCTGTTACCTGTTTTCAAAACTTACCAGAAAAATATTTGCCAGTGTTTAAAAGGGAAAAACACCCTATTAAAACCCCACAAACTGTAGAACCACAGGAGTGTCTGTTTTGTAATTAATTATGTTCTTGCCCCTCGGCCTTCCCTGCTTGTGTTGTTTAAATAAAACTATATTTTGCTTTAAAATAATAAAAACATTTTGGCCGAGACTTGTAATCTTCCTTCCCTGGATGTAAACATCATCGTAGGCTTGTAGTTACTTACAGCTACTTTTCCTTACTGTTAGTTAAGAATAGAATAGTTAAGAACTGTTAAGAATAGACTTTTACCTTAGGGCCCAGGGAAAACCAATTTATAACAATAAAACATATCAATACACCATGCCCATGAAAAAGTGCTTCAAGGCATGACCTTACTTGTAGAGTCCTGTTTCCTCTTATGCCTCTATTGCAAAGGGAAATCTTGGAAAACTGTGTAGACTTGCACGTAAGTCTAGAGTCCCCTAGAATAGATGGAAATATGAAACTTGCTATACAGGCACACTAGGACAGAGAAAGGGTTTGAGGGTGGCTTAGCTTTTTTTAATTCTAATCTGCTGTTGCAAGAGAAGTTTGTGCTTTTAAACCCAGAAAAACACAGAGCATAAAGGGTTCTCAAGTGCTTGCATTGTTCTTAAAATGACCTGTAAGGAAATAAGCTGCGATAGATTGTGACAGTTTGAAAAATACGTGATCAGACGTACATCAGACAACTTTATAAATTTGTTTTAACTTTGATCTAGATGTTAAATTCTACATGGAGCAGTTTATAATTTCTCTTGAGATTTGCTGATTGTCTAAATGTCTAGCTAAATTTCATTTTGTACATGTTTTTATTACATGGTTGATATACAAGCCTTTTTTCTCTAGCTGTGGATTGCAGCTGCTTAAGGACAAGTATTGAGGAGACTTTATGAGCACACTTTTTCTTTGTCTTGCAGCCTCCTGACAATCAGAAGCTTGGCTTGTTGGAAGCCCTGTTAAAGATTGGAGACTGGCACCACGCACAGAGCATCATGGATCAGATGCCTCCCTTTTACTCCACATCCCACAAGGCCATTGCCATTGCTCTGTGCCAGCTGGTGCATGTGACAATCGAGCCTCTGTACCGCAGGTAGGGTGACAGCCACCAGCCATCCTGCTGCTGCTGTACAGGGAAAACAACTGATTGACTGCCTGGATTCACTCATAAACCTCATTACAGACTCATTTCTAATGTTCTTCGCTTCTGCTTCATGTCAAATGCTGCACATTTTATTTTGCAGAGTTGGTGTACCTAAAGGAGCTAAAGGGTCACCAATTTCCTCTTTGCCAAACAAGAGAGCACCAAAACAAGCAGAGAGCTTTGAGGAACTGAGGAAGGAAGTGTTCAACATGCTTTGTTACCTTGGTCCTCATCTATCCCACGATCCCATTTTATTTGCAAAAGTAGTGCGCCTCGGAAAAGCGTTTATGAAAGAGGTTGGTATGACACAAAGCTGGGCACAACGTGAAAAATACCAATTATTCTGACGGCAAAATTATTCTGCTTGTCTCATAATGCTCATCATTTATATACCACCTGAGGGGAGGCTTTCATGTCCAGCTGCACCTGATGATGCAGAGCTAAGAACACAGGTAGTTCTTGGGATTGAAGATCTTTTTTTCAAAATAGCAGATTTTGTCAAGAGAATTTATTCTTGTTAGGTTCCAAGATGTGGTGATAGGGTGAGAGATGTACAGTAACTTTGGGTTCCATGTAGTCTTTGTAATAAAATCATGGAAACCTCAACTAATTCCCTACTTCCGTATCTCTGTGTAATTTCTTGGCATTTTCTCATCCAGAACGGTGAGATTTCCCAGTGGTAAATACTCTGACTTCACAGCATGCTCATTTCTTGTGGTGGCTTATACCACTTCAGTGATAGCTATTTTGCACTAACAGTGTAGTTAAGTTGAAAATTATCATTTTAAGGGACTAATGCATTTTATTGCTGTCAGCAGACTGTTAGGACTACTTTGTAATTGAAGGTTTGTGAGAAAGCCCTGTTTCTGGGGATACCTACACTGGAATGGAGATTACTCGGTTATAGCAATGTCTTGTGCAGGTTTGGTGTAAATATACTGATGTAACAGTTTAATGTGTTTCTGACAAGAATGAGCAACATTTTAGCTATTTGCTCTAGGTTGGAACTGTGAAGAAACTCCTCAGTGACAGAGTGGTTAAGGTAACATAGGGAAAGTTATTTTTAACGCATTGTTGCCATCAGCATGTTCTAGTTGTGAAACTACATTTAACACACAGTAGAAATACTTGTAACTGGAGGTAATTTGACTCTAAGTTAACCCATACAGTAGTTTAAAAGTTAGACTACTAACATTGCACTGCAACTTTCATGCTAAAGTGTACCTTTAAAATAATTGTGCACTTACTGGTGTGATAGCTTAATATGCTTTTCATGGTGAGTGGAGCAAGTAGAGAGAAAAAGTAATTTAATAACAAAGACTAAAGGCTTAAGAGGTTGTCACTGTGAGAAAAATGGGGAAATAAGCTATGGCTGTTGGTAACTTGTTGGAAGTCCTCAGATTTTTTAGGTAGAAGGTGAATGCTTAGGCATTTTTTTCCTCCCCAGTAAGAAAATTCAGTATTTCATATGTAATAGCAAGTTTCTTTGTAGCTTTAGGTATTATTTCTTTTTGGACAAAATTGTACAAAGCCCCTTTATATGTAAGGAATGCATTTCATCCATGCATTTGAATTTCTGTTTAAAAATACTTCAGTGCTGACAGATGTGGCAGATTACACATTGAAGAGATGCTTGGCTCTTCAGGTTTATGCTTTTGCTGAGATGGCTCTGCTCTGAACCTGTAACTGTTGCATTAACTGTGCTACAATTAACATGATTGTCTTTATTACAGTTTCAGTCTGATGGAAGCAAGCAGGAAGATAAAGAGAAAATGGTGAGTTTGTCTTGGAGGAAGGTGTTTTTATGCAAGATTGTAATTGTCACTAAATGTGCATTTTACTTCTTATTTGCTCGGAATCAGCTGGAAATCCTCCAGCTATTTATTCTATAAATACACTTCATGGTGGGGAAAAGCATAGAGAAAAAACAAAATGACTAACACTGCTTTGAGGCACTTCCTGATAAAACCTTGGTGTTTTCTTTATCCCAGGAGACACTGTTCAGCTGTTTGTTGAGCATTACTGATCAAGTCTTGCTTCCATCTCTTTCCCTGATGGACTGCAATGCCTGCATGTCTGAGGAGCTGTGGGGAATGTTCAAAACCTTTCCGTACCAGTACCGGTGAGTGGAGGCATTTGTTTCCATCCATGGCAGGGGCTGTTGAATTGGTTCTGAAGTTCCTTTTGCTGTGTAACTCTGCAGGTACCGGCTCTATGGGCAGTGGAAGAATGAAACATACAACAGTCACCCACTGCTGGTGAAAGTCAAAGCTCAAACCATAGACCGAGCCAAATACATCATGAAGTGAGTAGTGTATTCCCATAAATAACTGTCAACTGTAGGACAGTGTATTGCAGGTCACCAGCTGGAGAAAAAAAATACAGCTTGACAAATACATTCCCTGGCTAATGACAGTAATTTCCCAAATAGTCCTTGTTCATAAAGTATTTCGTGTATTGTGGTTAAAATCCATCAAATATGCAAGGATACGGACAAATTTGTCACCAATAAGGGGGTATAATGTCTGAAAAATGTCCCATTAAAGGATTTAAAACCTTTTCCATGGGTAAGGTTTTTGATAAATTGCTTTGTTTATGGAAATGCACAAGTGCTACATATTTCCTTTAGGTGTGGAGACTCCTCCAAAGAGTCTCAAGAATCTTGTTGTGTTCTCTGTAGATTTGAATGTATGGCAGTAAGTTGAACAGAATTATTTATTCTCATCCTCAAGTGGGCTCCCAGCAATTTCAGATTTACCTCACATTTCGTGTCACTGTCAGGGAATCAGGTTCTCCATTTGCCAAAAGTAAGTGGTGTGGTGTTACAAAGTGGATAATCAGAACCTTTCCATATAGGCAAGACAGTAATTGTTTCTGAATAAAAGTTAAGTTAAATTTCTCAGAGCAGCTAACAGTGTCACATGGTAGTCTGGTGTATGTGGTACAGGCTTCACTGACAACTTCTGAAAGCAGAATGTTGTAAGTTGAAGCCAGAATATGGTCCACAGTAATAGAGCATCAACTGGATTGGTTGTACTGTCTGCACCTTGAAGGATTTCTCAATTTCCAGTTCTCAAAGCATTAGTATTTCTGTCCTGAGATGTCTTGAAAACACATTTGCTAGTGAGAATTTAGTCTCTGAGACTAATAAAGATGTTTCTTCACTGAAGCTATCCTGTTTTAATATTGTCTTTTGTAATAAAATACGTCCTCATTTACAGGCGCTTAACGAAGGAAAATGTGAAACCCTCTGGAAGACAAATTGGGAAGCTCAGCCACAGCAATCCTACAATTTTATTTGATTATGTATGTAGTTACATGTATTTGGATGCTATTTCATGCTGACAACAGATAATTGAAGTTCAGGAAGGGACCTGCAGTTCTAATTTCATCATTTTTTACTTTTGATGCAAATTTTAAATATAGTCATTTTTTAGTAGTGCACATAGTAAGGTACTAAATATGACTTAATGCTCAGTGAGATACTAAATATGGAAACTTCTTGAATAAGCAGCTGCAGGAAAAAATGTAATTTGAGATAGCAGAGGTGGGTCTCAGGTACAGGGATGGCTGATCAGGTTCTGCAGAGTGTGAATTCAGGTTAAGTTGCTCTGACAGTTGTCTGTGAGTGGGGTGGAGATGGATCAGGGTCATTTAGAAGAAAAGCTTTAAAGTCTGAAATAAACCTGCAGAGTTGGGCAGGATTTTTAAGATTGCTTGGTGCTACAGAGTGCTGGAGAGGTGTTAGAATGTGTTGATGGGCCTCCATCTGATTCACAGATGTGACCTAAGGGTGTTGATTTACCAGTTTTTGTACCACATTGTACTTGAATGCAATACATACATACATATCTGTCATGTACCAAAGAGAACATACTAGAATTTGATTAATACAGTTTACTTGTAGTCTTTCATGACCTAGCTTCATGGGTTTGGGTTTTTTTTCGATAGTATTTTACTTCTGGGTGTAGCAAGAGGAAATCCTGCTGCTAGGGTTTAGGATTCTTAAGAAACATTAGGAAAAAAAAAAGTTTTCATTATTTTATTTGCCGATAATTGAAAAGAGAAATTATACAGAATTGTTTTTACATGTTAGAGACATGTTCCACTGGTATCTTTAAAGTACTAGATAGATTAATGAGATTTCCTGTTTGAGAGTTGTTTAGGACCTTTGAAAAATTAATTTTAAGCATGTTTTGTGTAGGTCCTGAAGATAAGTATTGTTAAATGCTTTTATTATGTGAAAGATAGAGCTGTCCCTGTTCAGCTGAATGTCTGTTGTAACTTGCAGATTTTGTCACAAATACAAAAATACGATAACTTGATAACTCCGGTGGTTGATTCGCTGAAATACCTCACTTCACTAAACTATGATGTCCTGGCATGTATCCTTTATGTAAATTACTGCATCACTTTGTGATAAAGCTGCAATTGTAGCCAGATTGAATCTGTTGTTATCTGACAGTAAATACTGCCTGTTTTCTCTTCTTGCTGCTTTTTGCTGGAACTTCAGTGAAGTTTGCAAATACCTTTGCACTTGTAGTGGGTTATGGAACCTTCTCTATTAATTCTTTCACACTATGAAAATTATTCTTTGTTTTTACTACTTGCACTCTCGAAGGCACAGTGATCTTGTAAATAATGGGGTAAATACTGCTTTTAGGTTACTGTTTCATGGTTTTATTTTTATGAAACCATAATTCTGTTAGTGCTTGCTGTATATATATATATCAGGTTCATATATTACAAAAGCCAGAAAAACAAGTCTCTGTAACTTTTGTGCTTGTAAGTTGGGGAAAAATATTCTCTTTAACTCCACCAAAGATTGTATCATTGAAGCATTGGCAAACCCTGAGAAGGAGAGAATGAAGCATGATGACACTACAATCTCAAGCTGGCTGCAGAGTTAGTATTCTTGTTTTATTTATTACAGTAATGCTTAAAATACTTTCCCCCCCAATCTATTGAATCATTGATCATTATGATCAATATTTCACTTGCACCTACTGGCTAATATTTTAAAATAAATGGAGAGCTGGCAGGTTTAGTCAATAGGAGATTTTTTCCCTTCGTATTTCAGAAATGCATGTATTGCTGAGATGCCACATGCACTTTGTTAATGTTTATTTAAGAAAGAGGTGCAGTCACAGCTGTTTCTCTCTGCTCCAGGTCTGGCGAGCTTTTGTGGTGCCGTTTTCCGAAAATACCCCATTGAACTTGCAGGCCTCTTGCAGTATGTGGCCAACCAGCTGAAAGCTGGCAAAAGGCAAGTATTGCACAAGGGACCTTAGAAACCCAGATTTTATAAAGTGTTATTTCTCTGATACACAGGCACTCCGTGCAATTGTTGCTGAAGTTGCTGTTGTCAAGAAGTTAAATTTCAGAAGCTAACTGGAAAGCATTGCTGCTTTGTGTGATTGGGATACAATTTACTATACTTCTGTTGAGGAAAAGTCATTGTCTTTACAGCATTTAGAGCAAGAAGTAAAACCTAGTCTAGGCAGCATGATTACTGGAGTATTTTATATATTCTGTGTTTCAAGTTAAAATAAGATGTTTTCCATGTTTCCAAGTAACCTCTCCAGATTAACTTTGCCAGTACATTTCTAAGGCTGTGTACTAGTCTAAAAACTCTTAACAAAATCTAAAATGTTCCATAATCAACATAGAGTCTGAAAGATGGAAAGCAACAAAAGGGAGCAATAAACTGATTCATTTGCTGATACTTGATAGCACCACATTCACTGCCATCTTCAAAAAGAATTAAGTTCTGAAGGGGTTCTAAAATCCAACAGTTGAATGACTGCATTGCTTTTAAGTACTAGCTTTTTACTTGCAAGAAAGAAATCCTTGTGCTTGAGAGACCAGTTTCTTCTTGGAAAAAGAATGAAAATGTTTTACGTGCATTGGGGTGCTGCTATGTATTATATATTGAATGTCACAGCTTCTGGTTCTTAAACAAATTGTCCTGTTTTTACTCCACTTTTCTGTTTGCTTTGCAGCTTTGATTTGCTTATTTTGAAAGAGGTGGTACAGAAAATGGCTGGGATAGAAATTACTGAAGAGATGACCATGGAGCAGTTGGAAGCCATGACTGGTGGAGAGCAGCTGAAAGCTGAGGTTTGTGTTAAATGTAGTAACAACTCTTGCTGTTCATTGGTGCTTCTGAAGGCTCTGGTTCAAGAACTCTGGCAGCATAACTGAGAAAAGGGTGTGCTTTATTGGAGCTGCCCCCTCTTCTGAGCTTACAGGCCTTGAACACAGCCAGGGCAGTGTAGATGTGAACATTAATTCTTGTACATCACAACATCTCATCCAGGAGAGACTGACCTGACAGACCTGGGCATTCTTGCAGCCACTGAGCTTGGATGTGCTACAGCCCTGCTCGGGGAGAGAAGCAAAAACTAATTACGTTTTAGACACTTTTCATTTATTGATACATTTTACACCAGCAAAAACTAATTAAAGAGTGCAAGACTGCTTGGTTTCTGATTCTTCTGTACATACATTGCAGTACAGGATCCAGAGAGTTTTACTGATGGACATAAACTCTCTTGCTGTTAATTCATCACTATTTCTGCAGACAGCACACTAGAGATTCCATTTGTGATGCACTACTTTCCAACTTGGGTAACTTTCTCTGTACTGTGCAGGGTGGATACTTTGGCCAAATCAGGAATACAAAGAAATCATCTCAGAGATTAAAAGATGCATTATTGGACCATGATCTTGCCCTCCCACTGTGCCTGCTTATGGCTCAGCAGAGAAATGGTGTTGTCTTTCAAGAAGGAGGGGAAAAACATCTGAAGCTGGTGGGAAAACTGTATGATCAGGCAAGTAAAAGCATCTGTATTGATGAGATCCCTTCCTTTTTGTTAACTTCTAGTGTATCAGCACAGTATGTAAGGATTCAGCACATAAATAACAAAATCTACAGAACTGCATATGAGAATCCAGTACAATAAATACAAATACATAAGAATTTTAAAACTAATTGTAGAGTTGCACTATTAAAGTATATGGGTGTATTAAAAGTATATTATATTGACATGTGACCTCTGAGTAAAAGAGCAAAGCATCCTTTGTCATAAAAAGTTGAATACTTATTTTTTTAAGTGTCCATTGTATTTTTCTAATCTTACTTTAGTAGTGAAGCTTCCTTTTTTTTTTTTCCAAATAATTCTTTTGATATCTTAGGCAGTAGGAATTAGTTGCATTCCGTAGGTAGAGTAGAATGCTGATGAGTTCTGCTGGCTTTCCTAGATGGGTTTTTTAATTTCATTGTTCTTCCCCCTTGAGGAATTTTTTGCTCTGCTACTTGGTGTTGGCATTTTTAACAAGAGGCAAAAAGGGGGGAAAAATGTGAGCTTTGAAGCTCTCTCTAACTTAATTGTTGAACAGAATAATAATGTTTACTAACTTCTTGTAATTTTTACTTGCAGTGCCATGACACCCTGGTACAGTTTGGTGGGTTTTTAGCATCCAATCTAAGCACAGAGGATTACATTAAGCGAGTGCCTTCTATTGATGTTCTCTGTAATGAGTTTCACACACCTCATGATGCTGCATTTTTCCTCTCCAGGCCCATGTATGCACACCACATTTCAGTGAGTACAGCTCTCCATTTCTCTGCTTGCAGTGCTCTGGTACCAGTACATGTGGTGGGTTCCAGATAAAGTTTGTTTGCTAAATAAAACTTGCAAAGTTTTCTGAGTAGAATTAGAAATAGAAGCTGTATGCTGGGACAGGTTATCCTTAATCTCCTTAGAAAATATGGCCCATGTGTCAGATTTCACACACCTGACAGACGTTGCAGCTAATGGAGCTCTGTTCCTCAGAGGTGTAAGTTCTTCTGCAGGTGTTTTGGATGGATTTTTGCTGTGGAGGAAAGTATTGCAGCTGCCAAATGGTGGCTGTCTCAGGAAGTGTCAGAAATGAATTTGTTTCTGCATCTAAAGAGTTCAATATGGAGAGCAGTTTTTACTTGTGTGGTATAATGTGTTACTGTAACAACAGGTTAGCAGCATCAGTGAACAAAGATAAATCCATCCAACAAGGATGAAGACTAAAAGTTCTATATGAGGTTCTTCAGTGCTTTATGTACTGACATTTCACAAGTAAATGTTGTATAGAAAAGTTAAATTACATTATTCAGTTTAATTTTTGTATACCTAGATTACACTTTTTCATTTCTTTTATTTTTTTTATCCACAGTCAAAGTATGATGAACTAAAAAAAGCAGAGAAGGGAAATAAGCAGCAGCACAAAGTTCACAAGTACATTACATCATGTGAGCTGGTGATGGCTCCTGTTCACGAAGCTGTGATTTCTCTGCACCTCCCTAAGGTTTGGGATGACATCAGCCCTCAGTTTTATGCCACTTTCTGGTCTTTAACCATGTATGACCTTGCAGTGCCACACAGCAGCTATGACAGAGAAGTCAATAAACTGAAAGTCCAGATGAAAGCCATAGATGACAATCAGGAAATGGTATGTTGATGTGATTTTGTACTCCAGTTTAAACTTTGTAGCCTTAAAAGAGTTTCTGTTCATTATATTGAAGTATTATTAAGGTTGTTCAGATCTGGGAAGTTTTGTCACCTGGTTCATCCATTCTGATTTGCCACATTAACATAATTTGGATTGACTTTCCTTCATAATTCCTGTGTTAAAAGTATTAGTGATTCCATTAAGTGAAAATTACTGGAAAATGAGTTTCAGAGAGCAGGTGTTGACACCTGGATCTATGGTTTGTCTGTTCACTCTTGCCTTAACTATAGTCAGCCCGTGTTCATAAAATCAGTTGATTATTAGAGCAGAGCATTTTTGAGAGAAAAGTTTTCAAGTATTCTTTAGTATTACAAGGAACTTACTGCTCTGTCTATAGCAAGTTTTGGTATAATACTAAATGAGTTACACTGACGTTTTATAGCCTCCAAATAAAAAGAAAAAAGAAAAGGAACGTTGCACAGCTCTGCAGGACAAGCTGCTTGAGGAGGAGAAGAAGCAGTTGGAGCATGTGCAGAGGGTTCTACAGAGACTGAAACTAGAGAAAGATAACTGGCTGCTGGCAAGTAAGTGTGTCTGGGGAAAATGCTGTGGATGTTTCTGTGTTTGTCACTGTCTCCAGAACTTCCTTGCACAATACTCTTAATGTTGATTTGAAAATTTGATCTCTATATGATGAGGTTTGTTAGCAAGGTAAAATTTTAGTTAGAATGTAATGTGTCTGCAAATACTGAGTAGTTGGTTTTTATAGATAAGTTTTTTGTTTCTTGCAATGTCAAGACCTTTTAAATTTTGCCTTAATTTAGAAAATAAATTAGAGATTGACCAATTTAGTGGAAATTTGTAATTGCAAGCTGGCTTGTACATGCTGACTGCAGTTAGAATACTGCTAAGTTATTTTAATTGCTACAGAATAAAAACTAGGCATGTACAGTTTCAATGATTGGTTTGAGTTAACTTTGAGTCCTGTGATTAGGAGCAATGCCAGGGTTTGGGTGGTGGCATAGACCCTGTTCAATGACAGGATAAGTGTTGTGCCAGCCTCAGAGCCCCATGCAGTGAGACAGCATGCACGTGTTTCATAGGGCAGATATGCAGCAAGCAGAATCAAGGATTTTCTCCTACGCAATGTCTGTAATGTTTCATCTTGCTTGTGAACTCTGCTGGTATGGTTAATCTGAAATATTTTTCTCTGGTCAGTTTTCTTCTCTGGATGAACTTTGGGTTTGTAACTGGAAGTAGTAGTTCGTCTGTCCCAAGAAGCCTAGCATAATCCAGTGGAAAAGAGTTTTGTTGTCCAGCTCATGTAAGATCCATCCAACTGGTTTAATGGAGAAACACTGTTCCCTATAAATATTTAATGTACTGTAGCAAATTAACTACAAGAAATTAGTGGTTGAAAAATTACTGCCTGATTAAAACTTGGTCTAGAGGTGACTTGGTAAATTTGTCTACTTAAAGCAGCACCCAAAAGTGTGTACAAAATAGTTTGCAAAGTAACTCTTTGTGGGATACTGGGAATAGCTTATTGTTGGCTCTTGTGCTGGGGCTTCAGCTGGAGGAAGTTTCCCAGCATTTTATCCAGAGGCAAGCTTACTGTTTCAGCAGTTTGCCCATTAAAATAAATAATCTGTAATTGTACTACCTGAGGAATTAGAACAGCACATCCACTGTAGTAGTTTATTATTGTTTTTTAAATTATTGATATTTAATTTATTTTTTAAAAACTGGCTTCCTGTCTACTAACTTTTGGTAGTGTTTGTACCCTTGAGAATAGGTTACTTATTGGCAGAGTAGCCTGGTAGCTTTAACAACTGGAGACTGCCTGTTCTGGCTGGCTGTTCACTTGTTTTGTTTGTACGCTTCTGATGCAACACATACTTGATTGTCCTATGAACTGTGATTCCCTTGATAGATTTTTTTCTTTTTTTTTAGGTATCAAATGTTATAACCTTTGAGGGGTAGATACTAAAATTAAACAAAGTCAACGTAAAGTTTTTAGTTAACTAAAAGCTGGCAATCCTTTCTTAAGCAAGGGTTATTCCGTGAGCATCACAAAATTGAAGCAGGTAACCCTTGGTAGTCACTTGTGGCCTGTGCAAAACCAGCAGTGGCCCTTGTGAGGATCATGACTGTTCTTCCTTTGAAGGCATCCACTTGCAGGCTTTAGTTATGTCTTTTCCTCTGACCTTGCTTTCGTGCTGTACATTCCTCTCAGCTTCTTTTTATGTTCCTTGTTGCCATGGGACCACTTTGGGTGTGTGCCGGGCTGTTGAATTTACCAGCCTGTGGTTGGTCAAACAGAAACAGGTAACTCTTGATCTTGATACAGTGCAGTCTTTTACTTAGTGGTAGAATGAAACTTTCACAAAATTAGTGTGTTTTGGGGTGGTGGTTCACTGAAGGCTGTTCTTTAAATTCCCCTGTGTTTGATCAGTTGGAAAAATGATTATTAATGGATTTTATAGAGACGGCATGTTCTTCAGTTTTGAAGGAAACCAAAGTGAAAGTCAGCCCTATGTAGAAAGGTGAAATAAAGTGTTCTAGGGGAAAGGCAGGTGGTGTTTGCTTTGCTGGTGTGCACAATTTAAGCAGGTAGAGAAGTATACTGAAGCTTTCCCAGAACCTGTTTTTAGCACTGCTGTGTGAAAGAGGAATTTTGCTCATAGGAAATAAACATTGGCTACGTCCACCCTGTTATTCTATCCCCACCCTCAGACAGTTGCACTTTTTTATATTGACTTCTTCTGATCAATGCCAAAGATATGTCTGAAATACAAGTGGCCAAATGTGCAAACACCAGAGTATGGATCTGTCAACTTCTTGGGAAGAGAGTAATTGAATGATAAGCCATTAATTTATTTTTCTTTTCTTTTCTCCCCCTTAACTCTTGTTTTTTGAAGAATCTACCAAAAATGAGACTATCACCAAATTTTTACAGTTGTGTATATTTCCTCGGTGCATTTTTTCGGCCATTGATGCAGTTTACTGTGCTCACTTTGTTGAACTGGTGCATCAGCAGAAAACACCCAACTTCTCCACACTTCTCTGCTATGACCGAGTGAGTAGCTACAACTCTGTGTATTTTCATCATTTCCACTACAGACATCCCAAACTAGTGTAGCCCTGCCTCCCAAACAAAATCATTACTTGTGTTTCATTCTAGCATCTCTGACAATCAGAAATTCACTTTTGTGCTTCAGATATTCTGATCAAAGTTTTCTTAAAAGCTTCAGGGGTTTATTTTCAAGAAATGTTGTTTGTGGTTTACCCTAGTGAGTCTGGAGTTTCAGAGCAAAGCCATTAGCTGTCATAGGAGTTGTTTTCAGGTTTTGTACCCTTTGAGTGATCTGTATTTCCATGGCCTGCTCTCATCCTCCCATTGTAGCTGTGTATACCCTTCTGCTGTGGAAGCACTTTTGTTATGCTTTTGTCCCCAGCAGCAACATCCTTGGGACCCCTCTGACCCTGGCAATGGTGCTGCAGACTGGGCTTGTTCGTGTCACTGCAGCTGCTCTCATTTCAATGTCCAAGTAGCCCTATCTGATGGACCTTTGTGGGCCAGGAAAAAAACTTTTTGATCAGCTTGACTAAATACTTACTTCTAGCAGCTCAAATCATTAGTAATTTGAAAATAAAACAATTATGTCAGTGAAGACATTTGAACTATCAAAGGTGTCAGCAGCAGCTGTGTGCTTGGACTCTGGGCTATGCATGAGGGACCAGCAGTTGGGAAGCAAACAATATTTTATGAGCAGTCTCTGCTGTATTTAGTAACCAGCTTAATGGTGGTTTAGATGAGAGAAATTGAAAATGTTGTTAGGTTTTTTGCTTTTGTAATTCAGTAAGGTCACACTAATGTTTTCTTGCTGTATTCACAGGTTTTCTCTGATATTATATATACAGTTGCAAGTTGCACAGAAAATGAAGCCAGTAGGTATGGCAGGTTTTTATGCTGTATGCTGGAGACAGTGACCAGATGGCACAGTGACAGAGTCATATATGAAAAGGTAGGAAAAAGAAATCACTAACATGAGTTTGCTCATTAGAATATGTACTAACCATTTGTGTAATTCAGTCCAGTAAAAATGGATAATGTATTTGCTAAAAAAAACCCTTTCCATTTCTGATTTTCGCATAGCTTACCTCAAAGATAATTTAGGGAGCATATGGAAACTCTCTTAATACTCCTTGCACAAGCTAGTTAAATTATGAGTAATCTTTTCTCTCACCCACAACTAAAATTTTGGCATAAATTAGCTTCAGAAAAATTATGTGAGTCTTGTAAGGTGTGATTGTGTCTCATTCTTTAGAGTTTAGAATTTAGAATTACTGGTTTTGTTTCCCGAAAAATAATTTTTTCCTGTTCTTTGATGTGCATGTAGGAATGTGGCAACTATCCAGGCTTCCTAACTATATTGCGTGCAACTGGATTTGATGGTGGGAATAAAGCTGATCAGTTGGATTATGAGAATTTTAGACACGTGGTACACAAGTGGCACTATAAATTAACTAAGGTAAGTAGAGATGCCAAAAACCTCATGTTTTTTGAATGCTTTAAAAAGAATCCCAACTTGATTAGATGTAATCTATGTTTTAGGCTTCTGTGCACTGTCTGGAAACAGGTGAATATACACATATCAGAAACATCCTGATTGTGCTGACCAAAATCCTTCCATGGTACCCAAAAGTGCTGAACCTGGGTCAAGCCTTGGAAAGAAGAGTACACAAGATATGTCAGGAAGAGAAAGAGAAGAGACCTGATCTATATGCATTGGCTATGGGGTAACAACAACTTATTTAAGAAAGTGGTTAAAAGTGGATCATGAAAGGCATCTAAAGACTCGGAACTGTTACAGTCCTAACATTTGATTTTTACCTTATCACAGAAGATTTCGCTATCCTGCATCTCGGTGCTGGCAGTGTGAATGAAAACGTTCATTTTGTGCTGGATGATCACTAAGTTCCTTTACAAGACTCTAGTGAAACACTTAAAATAGTAAAGATTTCTACTCACAAGAGCATAGCTTAATTTTAGAGAAATAATACGGCAGCAAGGAGAGAGGAGGGATAGGAAAAGGAAGAAAGCAAAGGGCTATTGCTGCAAGGCTGGTTAGATATTGGAAGTGCCTGTGGTTCTAAAATGCTTAGTTACCTGTTCCATCTTCCTGTGGTGAATGTGCAGTCATCCTGGAATGCTTGAGAGGCAGTTCAGGTTGCCCTGACAGTTGGAAGTTTTGTCAGCAGTCCATTTGTTCTGTGTGTTTGGCCAGGGGTGTGTGTGTGTGTGTGGTGGTGTGGAAGCAGGGCTGCTTCTGTGTCTAGTGGGTTTGTTTGTTTTTCCTTTTCTTTTGAGCTCATCAATATAGGGGGAAGAAACTGCGTATCAGTTAGGAAAAACTGTGAAATAAATAACAGATGAACTGTTAGATTAGATCCACATTTAAGATTCAACCCATGTTTTGCTTTATGTTTGTGCATATTTAACAATCTGTGCGACTTGCAGCTATTCTGGACAGTTGAAAAGTAGGAAGCCTTTCATGATACCTGAAAATGAATTTCACCACAAAGACCCACCTGCCAGGAATGCTGTACCTGCAACAGTACAAAATGGGCCAGGTGGTGCTGGGATGCCTACATCTCTCACAATAAATACAGTTAGACTGGAAGAGGGCACTGCTGAGGAGACCGGTAAGCACACCTATGATTACTGTATGCTGATTTTTTAGTAGAATTTTCCTGACATTACAGGCTTCTCTCAGACTTTGCCTCGTTAAGCTGAAAAAAAAAAAAAGTAAATGTGATGCTAAGTAGGATCAGTGCATGTTCTTTATTTGATTTTGGGAGGGAGTGATTTGCTGCCTATTTTAGCTGTTAGCTACACATGACCTGACATGAATATGCTCAGCTACTTGTTATATTCTAAACAATAGGATATAGATTAATCGTTGAAATAGAGCTGTTCTTTGTTTTTTAAAGCAGATAAACTAAAGGAGAAGTCTCAGGGTGTGGTGAAAGTTATTAATAAAACTGTCAACGCTACACCGAAGGTGACAACAAGCAATGGGAACAGTGCATCTAATAGGTGAGAAAAATTCTTCTTACACATTCTCTATTTTCTTCCTTCCAAGCCACAGAAGCACACTTGAAAATGACCTGCCTTTCATTATTACTTCTGGGTTCTGTGTAAATAGTTTCCATTTCTTCAAAGCTTAAAAAATTACATTATTTCTTTCAAAATACACAGTTTTACTGATTAATGCATTTCATTTTAGCTACAAAAGGTAAATGAGAACATTTGCTTGTTGCTGTTCTGATAAAGAAACAGCAAATCTGAAATCTTAGTGTCTGCTTCAGGAAATTCTGTCAAACATTCATGAGTAAAACTTCTGTGCTAAAGCTAGAGTTGTATTTTGTAGCCATGCTAATTGGCCATTTTATTTTTGATGCAGCAAAATTGTTAAAGAGAAAGATGATAAAGAAAAAAGCGGGAAGGAAAAAGATAAAGAAAAAAAAGACAAGACTCCAGCTGCCACTCCAGAGATGAAGGCACTTGGGAAAGATGGGAAAGATAAACCGAAGGAAGAACGGGCAAACAAAGATGAGAAAGCAAGAGAGATCAAGGAGAAAACGCCAAAGTCTGACAAAGAGAAGGAAAAGGTGAAGAAAGAAGAAAAAGCTTCAAAAGAAGAGAAGTCCAAGACGGTCGTTACCATCATTGAGTCAAAGTCAACTGCAGAAAAGGAGCGAGAAAAGGAGCCGTCCAGAGAAAGAGATCTAGCCAAGGAAATGAAATCCAAGGAAAATGCTAAAGGAGGAGAAAAGGTGCCAGTAGCTGGGTCCTTGAAGTCCCCTGTTCCCCGATCAGAAACATCAGAATCTGAAAGGGGTAAGTTGGAATGTTTAGCTTCTGTTCTTGTCTAAAAAAATAGAATGTGTCACTTGAAAATCACTGAGTGTCAAAAAGGGCTAGAGAAGTTGAGAGAGAATCCCCACATAATAAGTAAGATTGTGGCACTGGCTTTTCAACAGTCAGTATCTAAAGGAGGTGGTCAGAATATCTCCAAAAGGCAAAACTGTGCGAATGTGTGAACTTCACACATCTCCAGTGAATGCTTGTTCTCACAAAGCCTGCCATTTGTTTAATGTAAGTCTAAATGGCCTTTTGTTAAAATGCAGGTTTTGCAAAAGTATAATCAAAAACTTGGTGTGTACTGTGAGAGTTTCATGACAACCTTTAAATTGTGGAAGAAAACAGGGAAAGATACAGGCCTTTGCATCCTTAAGAAGGATGCAGAAAGCTTTATCAGTCCCTTCTTATATTAAGGGTTAGCAAATTCTTAAGTTATTATCTGAGGGTGATGTTGATTTTTATACTTGTGCTGCTGAAGGCAAACCACATAAGGGAGGGCTGTAGTGCTTCTTTTAGGGTTCACCTGTTCATGGTCTTCATAGCAATTCTAAAATTCAGATACTGACTTCCATAAAATGGAAGTTTGGAGTGAGCATCATTCTGCAGCAGTTTGTTCACATTACACTTTTGCTGCAAGCTTTGATAAAGATGGTGAAGGTATGCTGCTAACTCCAGATAGCTTAAGGAAAACAAAATTCACATGGTGGTAAGAGATCTAGCTGTAATTATGTTGGTACTTCAGCAAGTGATATTAATTGATTCTCCTCTTTGAGCTGTGTTGTAATAATGCCGTTGTTCTGTTCTTCCCTCAGAACAAAAACGCCGCAAAGTTGATACACATTCTTCTCCGTCACATTCCTCCACAGTAAAGGTTAGTATAGCCTGAGGAAGGCAGCTCCCATGTTAGGCTCACGAGTTTGGGATGCCACTATTCGACTTCCTTCAAGTTTTGTGCCAAGTATGCCCTGGAGCCACTGGAGGTTTTATGTTGCATTAGAAAATGCATTCCTTTTCTTTATTGGCGGACTGTCTTTTTTTCTATAAAAATATTTTTTAATTAACCAAAATAATGCTTCAAGGACCTAGCACAAATTTTGTAAAATAGTGTTTGGAAATTTCAAGAGAATTTTTACACAGAAGTGCCTCATTGCTTTAAGCAGTCAGTTTTTTTGGAGTGCAATGGTAGCTACAAGCAAACGAGTCTTTGCAACAGAGTGGAGCATATTTTTCTGCACTTCTTTGAAGAATCTGTAGCACTGAAGATTCCTGGATGATACGGGATGTGCGATACCTCTGAATTCATCAGGCTTCTTGATGAGCAGCATACCGATATGTGCCTTCTCAGGAGGAGTCTTGAAAGGAGCTGCATTTTAAAGTCTCCTTGGTGATCAGTTCTCCTGTAGTTGTGTAATTCAGTGCGCATGCAGCTCCTGTTGTTCCTTCCCTTGGAGGTTTGTTTATTTCCATGGGTTCCCACCGTGTTGAGCCCTGCGTTTCGATAAAACCAGATGTGGCCACCAAGCCAACCCAGCAAAGAGAAAGCCCAAGCCCTCGAGCGCAGCACAAAACCATGGGCGTAGCCTACTTGAAGACTCAGGGTAGCCATTCCTTGCTCCATATTTATGTTATTTCTAAACCATCTATGTTCATGGAATCTTTGAATTTGCAGTACGTTGAACATTTGAAACTGTAAGTTACCAATCCTTCATCAAGAGCACTGTGATGGATTATGTGGGTCTTTGAACTTCGCCACCTTACCGACTTTAGAACAAGCTCTTCTCTTTTTTTCTGTTTTTTTCAAAGTACATCTTTTTCTACGTAAGATAGAAAAAAAAATCTTTCACTTACTTGAAAGATTTAACTTAATTTTGGAGAATTCAAATAACTTTTACTAGTTTTAAGGAAATAGGTGACAGTGATAACTACTCATTGATGAAGTTTTTTATAAATGGCAGCATAAGATGATTCTAGGGTGACCTCTGCTACATTTAACTGAAAGTGGAGAAGATTCAGGTTTAAAAGTATTTTAAACCTGTTTTACCTCTTGTTTAGCTATATTTAGAGTTAAGACGACTTTTTCTTTATATTTTTGTCTAGGCAGGAGAGTCTGTTTTCACTGTTTTAGGAAGAATTAGATATAGACCCATTTTGTAGTTTATTTAATTGCAAAATCTAGAGAGTAGATAATGATTGTCTTTTACCACCCCACCCCCTCCCCCCACTTTCTTTTTAAAAAGTATTTCAGTTTGTAGCTTTATTCAGAGTATGATATTAACACAAGATCTGTTCCAGAAGGAGTAGCTGTTTTTTGTTTCAAGGGCACGGCCGTGCTTCCCAAAGTCCCTGTGGTTTCTGAAAACTATTCCAGCTCACGTGTCATCTCCGTTCATTTTCTACAGGACAACCTCAACGAACTCAAGGACTCTTCAGCAAAGGTTTGAATCTTTTAGAAACCAGCCAAGTTTATTTTCATGTTTTGTTGCAGAGAGAAGTTAACTTTTGCTGGTGGCAAACTCCCATCAGAAATTCAAATTCCATTCCTGTAAATACTGGTTTAGGAATGGAGGGATGGGGGGTTTAGTTCTGGTGTGTAAATCCTCTGTACAGGAGAGATGGTTGATAGTGTAGAAGCAACATAACAAAAATTCCCTGAATTTACCTTTCTGTCAATATTTTGAAGAGATATGGTATGTCAGTGTCTCTTCTATTCCCTCTAAAACTTATGAATACACAGAAATGTCCTTATGATTAAGCTATTTGTTTGGCTGAAAAGTTGATAGAATAGCTAAAATAGTTCTTAGAATTGTTTTGAGGTTTTGAATATACCAATTAAAGAACAGTAGTTCGTTAAAGAATATTTGAGAGGTCTCTGGAATATTGATAGTCTTTCCCTTACAGCTGTATTCATGTTTTACTCCTATAGTATTGTGTTTCTAAGCATCACAGACAGCCTCCTCAATTATCATCTTTGTGTCTTTGCTTCCTAAACACACTTCAATTTCCTTATCTTAGGAGAAGGGAACTAAAGAATGCTCTCAGGAGTTGAGAGGATCAGAATGCCAGGCTGGAAGGGACCCCAGGGATCAGCTGGTGGGCAGGGTGGCCCAGCAGCCTGTCAGGCAGATGTGAGGAGTGTGCAGTGTTGGGGATTCCAGCGGTTCCCTGAGGAGATGCTGCAGTGCCTGATTGTTCCTGGTGTCAGGTGTTTCTCTCTGGTGTCCAGTTGGACTCTCCCCGGCAGTGATTTGTATCCATTGGGGATTATTTCTCCACCTGACTCCCGGTTAAAAGGCTCTCCCTTGGCAGCCACCCTTGAAGTGCTGGGACGTGGTGCTGAGGTCTCTTCTCATGCTGGGCACACCCTGTTCCCCTGCCTTCCCCTCTGCCAGGCTTCCCGACCTTGGGGCAGCCCTTGTGGTGCCCAGCTCCAGCCTGTGCAGGTCCTTTCTGTGTCCTTTTTGTGTCCTTTCTGTACAGCAGGGACCAAAACTGCCCACAGTGCTCTGGCTGTGGCCTAGCAGGCACTGGGAATGTGGAATTTTAGGCAGATTCTGGAACTATTTTGCTGCTTTCTTTAAAACTCAGGCACATTGTAAGTGTTTCAGAGTCAGTGCACAGCTGCTGATAGCTGAGGGGATGTGACTGATGGGAAATGGATCAAACCTCCTCAAGTTGCTGTTAAAGTTCCACAGTCAGTCCCAGTGTGTAACCAAACTGCACTAAGGTTTGTCACCTGCAAAATGTTGCCCATCTGCACTTTGTGGGTTTACCTAGGATTACTTCTATTCACTTAATTTAAAAATGTGTTATGGATTTCCATTTTCTGTTCTGTATTTGCACTGTTGTTTTAGTTGTAGTTACCTTTATGCAAAGTGTTCAGAACACTTTGTGTGTTTTAAACCAAAATAGCTGTGATTCTGTAATGGACACTTGCTGGTGGATTTTTTTTAATTGAATCTTTCCAATACCAACTGTGTCTGATTAAAGGGATAGTGTATATGGGAAACATCCTTTAGTCTTATCATTGATGAAACTACAGTGTCTGTACATTGAATCCAGATACTTTTATAAATCATCATCATATCTTGTGTATTTAATTTTTTTTTTATTTGAAAACTCTAGTATTTGTCTTATAGCTTACCTCTGCCTGAAGGGTGGTATATGGGAATCTGTAAAATCTCACTTTTCCCTTCCTTACTGTATGAGTCAAGATTCAGCTGATTAATTGAAATTTTGCTTACATTTTCATTACTTAAGATAAAGTTTTATTTAAAAATATTTTACTTATTAGCACATTGATTTAATTAACCAGGCAGTGGAACTATTTGTAATTAAATTAACAGCAAACAGCTTTATTTTTCTAGTTAATTTGAAAAGTTATGTTTTAGAATTAATTGTAATGTGTTTGTGTAGACTGAGCTGGAAGTGTATTGCAGTTGTGTGACCTTTTAATGGATTTATTCTTTAAGTGTTTGGGGCATGGGGGGATCCAACCCTTCCTTCTTTTTCTAAATGCTCTTTTCTGATCTTTCTCACTTAATGAACTAATCTTCACTCTTCAGTGCCCTTCTAACAGACCTAAAGCACTTCATGCCAGTGTTCCCTGTACATGGTGTAAGACAAGTGAAATGTTCTTTACTTCCATGTACTCCCATGGGGAAGGGATGGGGTTGGAATGGCAGAGGAGCAGTGGAGCCTGTCCTGAACAGCCAAGAGAGCACAAGAAATGGGACAGGAGAAAGCAGAGCCCTGAGTTTGCTTTCTCCTGTGGAAAGCAGCTCTGGGATACAACTGAATGGGGCTGTTTAGAGAAAATACCTTTGCATGTCAATGGCAGCAAAGAGTGCAAGAATAAATTTATTAAATTATTTAAATTTACTTGTAGAATGGCATTGTAGGAAATGGAATAAGAAAAGAGGAGTGAGGGAAAAGAGCAAAAAGAAATACCAGAGCAAGAAGTATTGAAGGTTCAGTCTCTGTTGTGAGATAATAAAATTCCAGTGAAATAGTAAAAGAAAAAAGACCTGAATTTTGTCAGTGTGGCTTTTAATATAGGATCACTAACATCAGGTTTGGTAAGTTAAATATTTACTGAAACTGGGGAAGGACAAGATTGCTTTAATTTTGAAAGTTGTTTGAAACACTGTTTGGTTTGGTTCAAGTGATACCTTGATTGTTTTAAACTAATCTTGCACTTACCTCTTTTGTTGGTGTCCTTTTAAGTAAGATGTCTCTCTAAAAAGAAATACAGAGAACATTTTAATAAAGATACTTTAGTCCCCAAATAAAATTGTTAACTTATGGAACTGGGGAAAGATTGAATTATACTGACTTAAATCTGTGTGCTGGTGTAACTTAAATACCAAGGGAAGTGGTTTTAATTTAAAATTTCTTAGATATAACTATATAATTGTTTTTAAAAAGACAGATATAATTACTGTAATGTATCCATATTTATATAACACATGCACTGCCTGTTTTATGAAGCTTACCAGAATTGGTTAGAGGTGAGAGTGGAATCTAGAACACATTACAGAAAAAAAACAATTCTTTTCTTTGTCCAGCGGTTTTTCTCCTTTGAAGGTTAGAAATTAGATTAAAAGACATTATTCAAAGTATTGTCTTAAATACTTTGTTGATCAAGATTATTCTTTACAAATAAATCATAGTTTGTTTAAGCAGCTGGTTCCATTCATTCTCTCCAGGCAAGGTTGCAGGTGTTGTTATTGCAGATATTACTGAATCCAGTAACCTTCAGATCCTGTTTTTGTAGCCCTGTGTCTGATCTGTCCTGGTGAACTGTGCTGTGTGTATTTAATAGAAATGTTCCAGTTAAGAGAAAATATTGAGTAAATAAGCTCTAGGTTAAATTATAGATGATGAGTTTGAACATGTCTTCAATCACTTTGTTTTGCTAATAAAGTATTTATGTTTATTATTTGAGCTAGATCTGATATGTTAGAATAAGGCTTCTTTTTATTTACATGACTGTTAATACATATTAATATTTGGTGATGTTGCCTTAATTTAACAGCACTACATAAACCACACTACTCCAACACTGTCCAAGAGTAAGGAGAGAGAAGTGGAGAAGAAAGATTTGGACAAGTCAAGGGAAAGATCCAGAGAGAGAGAGAAGAAAGATGAAAAGGACAGGAAAGATCGAAAAAGGGTTGGTGACATTTTTAATGGACTGGTTTAGGCAGTGGGTGTGTGCCTGGAAAGCTTTGTGCAGTAATAATTGGCTGTACAGCCCACCTGAGCAGGAGTTCTCTGTGTCTGAGGTGGTTTTGTGTTGTTTCACCTTTCAAAGGTCGGTTTGCAGTAATGTGTTCAAACTCTTCTCCCTCCAAACCGATCCCCAGAACCTTCACACCAGCTGTGACACCTCAGTCACATTCTAAGGATTCACAGATTAGTTTTCCAGAATAAGAATATTAGCAGGTGCTGCCTCAGGAGTGTCTAATGTAATTTGTAACATCTGCATAATTGTATTTGGTGCCAGGATCACTCCAACAGTGACCGGGAGGTGCCGCAGGACTCCACGAAACGGCGCAAGGAGGAGAACGGCACAAGTATGGATTGATCTGTGTGTGTGTGTGTGTGTGAGGCTTTCACTGGATGGGACTTACAGCTTCTGTTCTGCTTGCAGCTGGCTCTTCAAAACACAGCAAAAGTGAAAGTCCTTCTGACTCCCCTCGCTTAAATGAAAAAGAGAAGGAGAAGAGCAAATCAAAATCTTCAGGAAAAGAGAAAGGTGACTCCATCAAGGCAGAAAAGATGGAGAAGAGCTCCTCTGGTAGCAAAAAGGTAAAATAGGCTGCTGTCCTCTTGTTTAGTTGGTGTTGTTGCTGACAGAACAAGCTGATTTTTTTTTCCCTAAAATTTAAAAAAAAAGATACGCTGTGAATGTGTAAGAAAGTGCTTCTGAAACGTCTGGTATCTTGTGGCTTAGAATATCTCAGCAGTCACTCTTGGCAGGAGGAGGGTAGTTTGGAGAACTGGTTCATTTTGGCAGTACCCAGGAAAATTCAGAATTTACACTCTAGGTTCTGAATAATCTAAATATTTGCAGACTGCTTTGTTAAGCAAGTAGATGAAAATAGGCTTAATTCCATATCAACTAGTGTGTAATTCAGATTTCCCTGTGCATGTGTCAGCACAGCTGCTTTTGGTGAAGGCAGGTATATTGTAGTTGTATTATTATTCACCAAACTGTGGGTCCAGCTCTGCTGCTGGCACTTGCCAGAGAACTGGATGAGAAAGATAAAACAATCTCGGGATTCACAGAGCTGAGTAATGTCATTTTGAGGGCTTTTTAGCTGTGTCCAATTATAATGTGAAGTGTTACAGTCCTCCTAAATGTCCTGTACAATGGGTACCATAATAAGCTATTTCCTATATTTTTCAAGGAATCAAGACATGATAAAGAAAAAGCGGAGAAGAAAGAAAAACGGGACAGTGCTGGGGGGAAAGAAGAAAAGAAACAATATCCTTTTAAACACATTGCAAGAAATTTCTGCAAATGAACTTCTCTTTTTACATGTAGCAAAATATATGTATTTTTTTCCTTAATGCTGAATTTACTCATAAATCTTCAGACAAGCACAGATAATGAAGATTCTTTCAGGCAAGGTAAAAATGTTTGTTATTTAATTGGTTTGATTTGGTATCTCCTGTGGGTCCTGTTGACTGGTAGAGGATGTACAGACAAAACAGCCCAAATGGAAATCACCCAGGGTTGCAGGGTGGTGTTTGGTGGTGGAATCTCAGCCTGTGCTCCTGGTAAGTCTTTGTTCTTCCTAATGGGCAGGGTCTGGCTGACTGCATTTATTTCATGCCTAATTTAGACTCTCTCTAAATAAGATTTTGAGGGGGTTGCACCTCTAAAGGAGTTTATACCCTCACAAGTGACTGTTTCCTATTTGAGTGTTTAAATTAGCATTTCTCTACAGTGCAGTGCTCATAAAAATGGAGTTCTAGCTGTGGAATTAGCTAAGTTAGGGAATGATAAAAATAGTTTTATTTCCCCCTCATTCCTTGAATTGTGAATGGAATAAATTGTGAAGTTGTGAGATCAGTGTTCATTTGAACATCTCATTCTAGTTATGTGTACCTCTGTTGCAGGTGACATTGAAATGGGAAGATATCCATCTGTGACCAGAAATGTATTTTCCAGAGTATAGATTGCACAGAAAATTGTGAATGAAGAGGACCCATCTGCATCTCCTTAAATTATTCAGTTCTCTGCTTTATTTCCCCATGCTAAGGACTTAATTGTTAAGTTGTACATTACTGTATTTTTAACTTGTTGCTTAGTTTCTTATACATTTATTTTCAGTACCTGGCTGAAAGTGTTACCTATTCCATATTTTAGCACAATGTGCTGCAAACAAACAGTTGCCATAGTGCAAATGAGGTCTCATGTGTACATAGTTCCACTTTAGTTTGTCAAAAATACTGCCTGAGTTTAGTAATTCTTTCAATTTGAAATTGCATTCTTTTAGATGTTTGAAAACCACAAATAAACAGTTATTGAACCTTTTTGGATTTACCTCATTTAAACTCAGTTTTTATTTATTACTTGGCCTGTTTTTAATATCAGTAACTAAAAAAAAAACCAAGTTAAGTGGGAGCACTGTTTTCATGCAATGCTTAGGGATTATTTGTATATTGTGTATAACGTTGACTTGTTTAAAAAACAATGAATGAACCCTGTCCCATCCCAATCTAAACCTGTGCTCAGTTGTCCCGTCACACCTTTTGTTTGTCATGTTGTTTTTAGATTGATTGGAAATGCTCTCTTCAAAACTGAAATAAATTAAGTTTCAGTTACAGCTACAGGAGCTTTGTATTGCTGAACTTTAGTCTGAAAATTTCACAATGACATTTTTAAAAAAAAAAGAAAAAAATTTTTTATCTGCTAAATTCTACCAGTGTAACCTTTTTTCTAAATAAACAATAGTTTTCTCAATGGGTCGTAAATCATTCTGTGTGTGGTCACTTTATTGCTTTGGGGGTTGTTATGCAGATGGGGTGGGATCGGTGCTGGGTGGTTCCTGCCTTTGCCCAGCCCTCCCTGCCTGCCCTGGTTCGGGTGCCAGCCCTGGCTCCAGGGCGGTGCCTGCAGGGCAAGGACAGAGGTGCTGCCACAGCAGCTCCAGCTTTGCCTCTTGCATTCAGTCCAGTTTACACCTTTGCTTTGAGCCATTTATCCCTTGTTCAAACACCACTCAAATCTCAGTTTTGTATCAAATATTAATAAGATTAAACACAGGGATTTGTCTCTTAAATATTTGGGGGGGTTGGTTTGTTGAGGTTTTGGTGAAATTTTTTTAAATACAAAATAAAGGGACTTCTGATCAAAAGTTGAGCGTCCTTGGTGCTTTGTGCTATCAGTAATCAGGTTGGGAACAGAAGCATCTTCATGTGTGTATTTGACATGAAATATTAAGAAATTGTGGTACTTACAGACTTGGTCAGTAAAACTCTCCTGGATAGCTTTGTTATAATTATTGAGTGAATCATGGATTACAAATCCTGGCCCTGCAGTGGAAGAAAGACACAGACAAATTGGGAAGAGAATTGGGTGAGAGTTATCCATCTAATTAGAGGTGAGAAAGAATTACTAAAAAGAAGAGTAACCAAGCTAAATACTCAGGTCCTTTTAATTAGGGCAGTCTGAAATTAAACACTTCTGTCAAAGGCACTCTGGTCCTTGGGCTTTAGTGGGGTGAGGATGGGGGGAGCCTTTGGGGGGCCCTGAGCTCAGGGTGCCACACCAAGGTGGGCAAAGGTCGCCATGGGGGTCTCTGGATGTGACCTCCAAGGCCAGCACTGCCATCCCAGACTCTGCCAGGGAAGCTGAAAAGAGTTCAGAATTCAGCTTAGAGGAATCCTGCCTGTCCTGGCAGGAGGGTTTGTCCCTGCCTGTGCTGCTGCTGTGCATGGCAGGAACAGGGAGGGTTTGAAATCCCTGCAGTTTGAAATCTGTGCAGGGGCTCATTTGTGGAGACCGGTGAGGGTTTGGTGATGGAGCTGTACAGAGTAGAGCCAAGGGGGGGATCTGTGAGTCCCAGAGGGCTGGAGAGAACTCGGGGCTGGCCAGGGTGAGTGGCTGCACAGGCTGCACTCACTGAGTGCCCAGAGAAGGCCAAGGACAGCCTGGCCTGCAGCAGCAGCAGCAGTGTGGCCACAGAAGCAGGACAGTGACCATCCCTGGCTGCTGAGGCCACTCCTCAAACTGTGTCCAGCTCTGGGCCTCTCACGGCAGGAAAAACACTGAGGAGTCCAGAGAAGGGAACCGAGCTGGGAAAGGCTCTGAGGAGAAACAGCTGAGGGAGCTGGGATGTTCAGCCTGGAGAAAATGAGCCCTGGGGCCACCTTGGCACTCTCCAGCTCTCCCTGGAGGGAGATTGTTGCCAGCTGGGGCTCAGGCTGCTCTCCCAGGCAGCAGAACAACGAGAAACAGCCTCAAGCTGCTCCTGAGGAGGTTCCATGGGGTGCTGGGGAAAGCCTCAGCACTGACAGGATCAGCTCTGCACAGGGGGGTCCCCAGGGCAGTGGAGAAGCCACCGGGAGTGTCCAAAAGATGAGTGAATGTCACCCTTGGGGCCCTGGGTTAGCGGTGACCATGGCAGAGCTGGGCTAAGGGTTGGACTCCATGGTAAGTCTTTCCCAGCTTAAATGTTTTTATGATTTGAGAGGGTTGTGGGGAAGAACAGACAGGGCTGGGAGGGTGGACAAGCAGCCCTGCCCTGCTGTGGTCCTGGCCCGTGGTCCTGGGGGAAAACCTGGTACCCAGAACCCATTAATTAAGCCCTAATGTGATGTTCTAATTGCTCTGTATAATCTGCAGCATCTGTGATAGGTCACAGCTATTTCATAATAAGGTGTTTTTCCTCAACACTGGCAAACATCCTGTGTTTAAAGGGCAGGGGAATATTAAATAAACACCATTTATATTTGTTTGCCTCGGATCAAACCACGGCTCTTGCATTAATTTCGGAGGATTTTTTTGGCAATTAGCCTGCTCAGGCCATATTTGGAAATCAAATGCAATATTTGTCGAAAGGCTTGGAATGCTATTGAAAGTCTGCTTCAGGAAAGGCCCGTGAGGGAGGATGCTGGGGCTGGCCCCGTCCCCACCGCTGCATGTCAGTGTTGCACCGAGCACGGGGCAGATCCCCCTCCCCAATCCCTCCTGGTGTTACGGAGCTGTGGGGTGGGGTGGGACCTTGGCGATCACGGCGTTCCACGCTCTGTCGAGGCAGGGAATCCGCGCACCGGAGCGGGTTACTCTGAGAGAGCCCCCCAGGGACGGGGCAGCCGCAGCTTCTCCGGGCACGGCCTCAGCACCCTCACATGGAAGAATTTTCCCCGCGTATCCGATGTAAACCTCCCCTCTTTCGGTTTAAAGCCACTCCCCCTTGTCCTGTCACTCCATGACTTGTGAAAAGTCCTTCTCCTGCTCTCTTTAGCCCCTTTAGGTGCTGGAAGGTGCTCTGAGGTCTCAGCAGAGCCTTTTCTGTGGGGCTGTTCCCAGAGGAGAGGGGCTCCAGCCCTCAGAGTTTCTCTGTCTTCTCTGGACTCCAGCAGCTCCGGGCCCCCAAAGCTGGGCACTGCTCCGGGTGGGATCTCACAAAAGCAGAGCAGGGAGAGTACAAAAACCTGCCTGGAGCTGCTGGCCCTGCTCCTTGTGATGCTGCCCAGGTTATGGTTGGTTTTCTGGGCGGTAAGTGAACACGGTTATCCCACAGTTTCCCCCTTTCCCCTTCATGCCCCTCTGTGTCCCTGTCCTCTGTCCCTGCAGCCCTTGGTGACCAAGGCCCGGTCTCCTCTCTCTGCTCCTGTGGCCGTGTCCCCAAACCTGCTCTCAGCTCTGGCCCAGGGCCCAGGCTCTGCTCTGGATTCCTTTAATCCCTTTCTGCTGTTACATCGCACCCTTCCCTACTCGTTACAGCAGATCAAGCATCTGCCACATGCTCATTAATTGGTCAATTACTTTATTTATGTGCTAAACATTATCTAAAGCACCAGCCATTACCAGAATGTGGCCTGGGTTTGTGTTGTGCATTCTTTACAGGCTTTAAGTGCTTTACCCTCTCCTTGTCATCAAGGCTGGGGTTCGTGCCTGTTCTCCCCCCCCCCTCGTTAACCCTTTGTGGTCCTGTTCCTGAGCCCTGTGCTGGTCCCCACTCTGAGGTGGCAGCTCAGTAATCACTGCCAAATTTCCCAGCCCCTCCTCAGAGGCATTTCTCTTTGGATTTATTTTGTTTTCTACTGCTGCCTTCAACTCCTCCCTGCCTGAAATTAGGATGAAATAAAACCCTGAAGCCACAAAAAGCAGACGATGGGAGAATCCCCCATGACCGTCTGCCCCCTGCGAGGGGTCTCATGGCGGGGCTGCAGCCGGGGGCTCTGGGCTGGGAGGTCGCAGCTGCGATGCCCTGGCCCTGCTGCTGCTGGCCCTTGGTCAGGGCCAGCCTGGGCCCCTCCTGCAGGGCTGGGGGTGCTGCTGCTCCTGGGGACACTCCTGATACCCATTGCAGATATGTTACATTCTTAGCAAATACTACTATGGAATTTATAATATCCATGCAAATATTATCTCTGTACTTAAATCCTTTAGGTTAATTGAATAGAGCTATCATTATCCAGATCTTCTTTATGTTTTGCTGCCTGCAAAACAGAGCCAGTTTTCCAGACTGAAATGATGAATATGGGCACCAAAGACATTTTGTAATTTAATTTTAATATCCATGAGATACTATTAATATCTATAAAGAATAATTATTTTTGAAAAAATAAATGTTGCAGTGCTTTGCTCAAAACCTCAGAAGGAAAAAAAAATTATGCCACAACAATACAATTTTTATTTTATTTTATTTATTTTATTTTATTTTATTTTATTGTCAGGTGTGGTGTGCCATGGGGAAGAGCTGCTATTGGTTTGGATTTTTAGGCTCAAATTTGAACACTGTTGGGGTCCTTTTGCTGCCACTGATGGCTCTTGGAATTTGATGCATTACTCTGAATTTCCCCTGATATTATTATTCCCCAGCTGCAGCAATCTAGAGACAAGGTGATGCTGGGGTGTGTTGGAGCCCAGCGTTCCAGGAGTGCTGCCCTGGCTGTAGTCAGTGTAGCGGTCCGAGTTTTGGCCCAGGTGGCCCCGGGGGGCTCTGCCCTGGCCCATGCCCTGCCTGTGCTGCCCCAGCCCTGCGGCTCTGGGGCTCTCCCAGCTCTGGGTGCAGCTGTGCCCCTGCCCTGATTCACATTTATTAGAAACCTTTACCCGCAGAGTGCAGGATCGGGTGAGCCCTGGTGGGCAGCGCTGCTCAGCAGGGCAGGGCTGGCACCGGGCTGGCACCAGGCTGGCACCGGGATGGCACTGCCCTTTTGCTGGGCTCAGGGGGCACCGGCCCTGCCTGCAGACACATCCTGGCACTGTGCGAGGGGACATCACTCAGCCCTGGCTGCGTGTGGCCGGCAGGGACCGAGAGTGGCTCACGGCAGCTCCGGGAAACGCAGCTCGCCCGTGCTGGCCTGAAATGGATGTTGAGCATGAAATGGCAGCTGAAGGACAGAACAGTATTTTTTCTATGCCTCCCTGCGTTCATTGTGGGCACTTTACACATAAATAATTCATTTCATGTCTCCCTGTGCCCTGTGGGAAGGGTGGTCCCACAGAGGTGTGCTCAGCCCAGCTCCCTGCTCACACCCAGGACAACCTGAAACCTTTGTCCTTGCAAGGTGCTTTAGGGTTCAGGAATTGTTTATTGCTCTGGTTTAGTCCTTGCTTGTTCCTGAGCTTTTCTGCATTTGCTGCAGGTGGGCTCAGCACGTGTCCCCCCTGCCCTCAGGTACAAGGAGCTCCAAACCTGTCCAGGGTTCTGTGCTCAGTATCTGAGGAGCATCCCAGACTGGCAGAGCAGTAGGGAGCGACCTCTTCTCCCCAGAAGAAAAGAGAAGCAAACTCACTGTTTTTCTTTACAGTTTTATTTACAAAATGTATTAAAACTCTTTGTACAACACCTCATCAAAATGAGGCTCAGTAATTGATGCCCACACATGCAGTTTATGCTTTTACAGCCATTAGTTTGCTTGGCAATTTTTCTGTTCACTCAAGTGCAGTTTCAACGACCAAAAATAGGAAATTAAACTAAAAAAGAAAAAAAAAGAAAAAAGAAAAAAAGAGAGAGAGAGAGCGAGAAAAGAAAAAAATCCCCAAAGCCCCCAAAGCAAAACAAATTTAAAAAAATACCAAAACAAATCATCATGAGACTACTGCCAAACTTCTGATAGCTTGAAGTTGGTAGCCAGAATTGGTAAGCACTCAACACATTTTAGATTTACATGCAAGTTTAAAAAATATCGAACCATTTACCAAACTCCCTTCACTGGTGTGAAGCCTCCACTCTTAAAAATTGATCTGATAAACATACATCTTTTATACAGCTTTTAAGAAAAACGTTTGTTTTAAATACAACTCATAACTGCACAGCTTTAGCTCACCCTTGCTGGGGAAGTGATTGTGTTCAGAAGTTGAAAAAAAAAATCAGAGGTTCATGAAAAGAAAATGAAAACAAACCAATTTTTTTGTCAATATCTTATTAAAAACTTGAACAATAAATTATTCTCCTATGAGCTTTTAAAATGATTTTATATTACATTTTGTTGGAAATACGTATTTTTAACAAGACTTTTTCTTTTTTTTTCTTTTTTTTTTCTTTTTTTGATTTTAAATCCTATTAAAAGTTCAAATCTATCATCAGCAAACTAAATGCCTAAGGGTCGGACTGGTTTAAATGAGCTTTTTTTCACTGTATGTTATTGATGAAATAAAACTCTATCATAAACTACGGAAAATACATATTGTCGATTAGAGGTAATTAGTATGCAGATATTCCATTGAACATTTCCCATGTGATTGACAATATGTTTAAAGTTTTGTGTATTTTTTTCCTTTTTTTTTAAAGTTTTTTTTATTTTCAGAGATGAAGTTAAGTATTTTCCAGGCAGAGGTTCAAGGCTGAAATGCTGCTGCTGTCTAAGAGGTGTGATGTGAGTACAGTGAGCTCCTCCTGCAGCAGAGGGGCCCCTGCCAGGAGCATCCTCTCAGCAGGCATGAACAGGAGCTGCTATCACAGAGCAGTAGGAGCAGGAGTCATGTTAGATGGCTTTCTGTCACTGAACTGCAGCTCTGGCTGGGCTTACTGTCCTTTGTCCTCACTTGTGTTTCACAGGGACCATCACTGAGAGGCGTCAGCTGAGCATGGTGTGACGGGACAGAACTGGGGAGGAACAGGAGCAGGCCTGGGAAAAACCAACCTGCCCTGCTCTTGCTTCATTGCTTGATATTAAACAGTGAATTAAAATGCAAATGCACAGCAAGAAAAGAGATATATGGTCTGAACTTAAACAGCAAGTGGCTTTTCCTTTTCTGTTTTAATTTTAAAAGCCACCCAATGTCATTTTAATAAAGCACCTGTAGGTATGCCTGATGATAGAACAAAAAAAGGAATGCAATATTTTCTGCCCACACTTTAGCTACCTTGTCAAGAAATTAATTTACTGATCTGGAAGCAAGACATGCAGTTCCACAAATTACTTTCTTTTGGATTCACAGATTCACAGTCATTGACCTTAATTGGTTTGAATGCACGGATTCCTTCCTTCAGGTGTTACACCTTTTGCTGCTATACAGAATTGCTCAAATTAGCTGGAGAGGTTAGAGTGGCTCAGAAAAAAAAAAATAAAATCACACCACTGTAAGTAAATACTGAAACATCTTGACATCAGCTCATACAAGCAGTGGCAGCCAGTCCACGTTTGCACGCAGCAGATTTATTTCTGAGGCTTTGTGCCAGGAGGAGTTTCAGAATTTGATACGATTGGGGGGCTGATGAAACCAGCTGCGGTTGCTTTCAGGACACAAGTTCAGTTACTGTGCAGAGTTATCAAAGAATGGCTTTTGTTGCACTCATCTTTTTTTACAAGAATTTTTTTTTTTTTCACATACCAGTCTCTTGTTACCAGTCCTTTTCTTTTTCCCTTTCATTTGTTTGGTTTTTTCTTTTCTTTTTCTTTTCCTCTCTTCTTATTTCTTCAAAGCAAAGCAAGAATATTTCAGTGATGGTTTGCATTGTTGTGAATCTCAGAGTCTTCCATAAGGCACTGAAGGAAAAAATACCAGTTTTTCCTATTAAAAGTACATTGCACCATCATCAATGCGTGTCATGCCTGACACCTCGGAGAGAGTACAACTGGCTCAGATGGTCCAAATCCATGAAGTAGCCACATTCTCTGCTGCTTTTTGTCTTGCATGCTGTCAGGATGAAGATCTAAAATAAAACCAGAGAGATTTCATCACTGCCTGGCAGCGAGGGGCAGGGGAGCTCAGCCCACAAAGAGGCACAGACTGTGGGCATGGGGCTAACCAGGCCTTTTGACAGAATCATTTGTCAGCATTTCAGCTCTACTTTTCCTGCTTTAGAAACCACAAATTCTAGTGCAGAAGGTTTGGTTGTATTGCAAGTTTTTTGGAAACTTCCTACAAGCACTTACCTGACATGATTATAGCTTACAAAACAAAGAGGTAGAGATCAGCAGCAAGAGAGATGAGAATTTCGATTATAGTGATTTTAAAAGCAATTTAAAAGAGACTTTCATTTGAACTAGCACAATGCTGGAGAGAGGAACTACTCACTTCAGCATAAAGCTTCCTCTATGTGTAAAACAGAATGGCACCTTTCTGATCAGGAAGAAATCTAAATGAGTGATGCTTAAGAACTGCCACAAGATGGTGTTTCACAAACCTCCTGCAGCAGCCCCCTGGTGCACACAACAGACCGGCACAGACAGCTAGAAAGGAAAGAAAGCAGAAAGCCCGGAGGGTGTGTCCCAGCCCGCAGCCTACCCCTAGATTTTCACACTTTCTGTGCCGTACACGTTGTAGCCTTCTCTGTAGGTAGCGTAATTCTGGGTGTTGGTGGCAGGGGCAGGTTTGAAGTTCTGCGTGTTCTTGGTGAGTTTCATTCTCTTGGACTCGGCCCGCGATTTGTAGCAGAACTCGATCAGTGCCACCATCATGGCCAGCCCCAGGCCCCCCACAAGGATGTAGAACACACCAGCGACATTGCTCAGGCTCAGAGCACTCGTCTTGTCCTAAGAGAAACCAGCCAGGCCGTCAGTTCTGCTGGGAGCAGCGCAGACAGACAGACAGACACACAGCAACAGGCTGCTTTGCACTGGCCCTGGCTGCAGTAGCTACCCTGAGGGTGTTCAGTGTCCCCGGAGCTGTGCTGTCCCCCATCCCCGCAGCTGCCCAGCACTGAGTGAGTGCCCTGTGCTCCTCCCTGTGCTGCCTGAACCCTGCCTGGCTCCAGGGCAAGGAGAGGTTTTTGGTCACTGACTTCCCCAGGCCTTCGGTGTCCCAGGGCAAGGCTGCCTACGGCCGAGCATCCCTGGCAGCAAAGGCACTGGGGAAAGCTGTGCCGGGGCTGCACGGAACAGCAGGATTTAAAGAAGGCCATGACAAAACTAGAAAAAGCCAAATCACTACACACTTGGGTTTGGTCAATGTAGGTAAAATTCTTGAGATGCTGCTAAATTTAACTACTTTTTTTCAACAGTTAGGAAAAATAAACTCACCCTAGAAAGATGGTCAGTTATTCACAGGTCAAGTAGCAGAGCCTGAGCTAAACTAGTACCTTCTGGAGGGTGAGTTATTGAATGAAACCAGACATTGTAACACAAAAATCACTGGTCAGGGTTTATCTTCCTTCAATACATGTCAGATGGGGGAGAAGCTTGCATTTTTTAAAACAGGGTTCTGGAAAGGGATTAAATAGAGTTGCAACCCTTCTGCTGCTGCATGGGTGGGTGGCTGTGGGCAGGAACAGCTCCTGGCTAGCACAGCTGGCTGGGCTGCCACACCAAACTGGCCAGGGTGGACAAGCAGGTGCCAAAGAAATTTGTCTGTGCCCAGAGAAGACACTGCTGACAGAGCTCAGTGAACGAGTCTCTCTAGGGAGAGCTAAATTTGCATCTAGTCAGATAAAATATGATCTACCTTGTAAGTGTCTGTGTGCTTCACAGGGAGTTTGGACAGATGTGGTTGTAGCAAACAACCTGCCATTTAAACTAAAGACCTAAATCATTTATACCCCTTTTCAATCACAGTTCCCTCTGGCAGCTGCCTGTGTTCAGATATTCCATGATCCCAAATTTACCTGATATAACAGCTACTGGGTTGTGCCCTAAGCAACTTCCAGTCCTACTGAAATCCATGAAATTTTATTACTGGTGCCGCTGGAAATTGAAATTGTCCCCTGACACTGAAAGGGTGCTTTGAAATGATGTTTTTCTGTTTGAATGATTACAGAGAGCACTTCCAAAGGCACCAGGGGAGTTAGGCACTCAACTGCGACCGATTTCAGCTGGAGCTGGATTCCTCCTCCTCTTGGTGCCTTTGAAAGTGTCCTTCACTCCAACAAGCCCAGCACATTACAGAGGTTTTCTCCCCAATGGGTCTATAAGCATTTAAAAAAAAAAAATCCTCCTTTTAACTGAATAGTGTAAATAAATATTCCCCCCAATTTAAATGTGCAGCTACTGGGCCAATTCACCTCAGGGGTGGGAGCTGCCCTGGGGTCTACTGTGGTCCTGCATGCGGCTGGACAGCCCCACAGCACAGCTGGTGGGTGACAGGACAGTACAGCAGCAAAATGGTTCAAAGCAGTATAAAAAGGAATATACAATGTTTAGGTAATGATTCACCATTAGTATTTCTGGATTTTTTTTTTTAATCCAACCAATTTCTAACTGAATTGGCAAATAGGGCAGGAAAGGCATTTTTTTCCTTATCAGCTGTCTGTCCTGAAAATTTGTGCCCTTAGCAAGCATGTGACTGTTTCCCAAACTGACATGTAGAGAACCTAAGTAATAATTTAGAAACAATTTTTTTTCAATAAAAATAAGTAAAGACGCTAAATAATAGCCTAAATAGCCTAAAAGCCTAAATAATAGACAGTGACCATGCTGAAACCAGCACATTTAAATGACACCAGCTTGGGAGGCTTTGGGAGCTTCTCTTTGCACGTTTCTAGCAAAATACTCGCACAGTGAAACATACTTACAACTACAGTCTGTTACTGCATATAAGAAAAATGCTGTCATGTTCTGAGACTTATTTTTTTCTATTCTTTTCTTTCAACCTTCAAAATGTAAATAGCAATTTTTGAAAGTCATTCTTGGTATAAACAAACAGTGGGTCAAAATGTGATTGCTAATCAGTACAAAAAGACCTTCAGCGACTGACCTTACTTCCGGAGTCCTTGGCTCCACATTCACCCTTATCGTACCACCATTTGTTTTTCAGCTTGTCTAAGATGCCTTGTTCACTGAGTTTCAATACTGCAAGGTTTACAGGAGTTCTTCACGTGGGAAATAACATAAATAACATTATATTATGTTATTTTATGTTATTCAATCTTTAAACTACTTTAAAACTATACAAAGCGATAAAGCAGGGTTCCTGGCCACAAAGTATTTACACTGCAGGCAACTGGATCATCCCCTTAAGTTAAGGCTAGAACATCTCTACATTACCAGGTCCTGCCCATATCGCTTTGAGTAATCGGCATCCACTGTTAAATGAAGGCAGCAAAAACAAAGCAAGGCCAATCTCCCACTGGTGCACCACAGGCACTGGCAGTAGCTGTACACATTTGGGTGGGTTTGATCCAGCAGGACCCCCTATTGCACTAACAGACACAGCCCCCACAGCAGCCACGGCGGCTTCCCACGGGGAACAACGCTCTACCCCGATCTCTGTACACATCTGCAAAATAAAAGCCCCAGGCTGGATCCTGGAGGAGATTTTGGCAGCCCTCATAGCCATTTCCCCAGGCTGGATTCCTGAGGGGGATTTGCCAGCCCTCACAGCCGTTTCCCCAGGCTGGATCCTGAAGGAGATTTTTTGCCAGCCCTCACAGCCATTGCCCCGCGGCTGGTGCTGCAGGGAAAAGCCACCCAGGTGGGGACAAGCGCTGTTCGCAGCGGCAGCACTGCCAGCACCACCCGCCGAGCTTCCCGGTGCTTCCAGGCAGAGGCAGCACCACGCACTCCTGGCCTGCACAGGGCTCAGTTTGACACTAGCCAAGACTTTATTTTTATAAAATGGCTATTTTTAAGCGGCAGCTGTAATCTAATTAAGTATCAATCAGGGCTAGCTGTACACACTCAGCTGGACACAGCCAACGCTGGCGGTGACAAGCCACATGTTTGCTGGCCCGGCACTGGCAGCAGGCACAGCTCCTCCACCAGGAGCAAGTGGCACCCTGGACAGCCCGCTATGGCACCCTGGACAGTCTGCTGTGCCATCCTGGTCAGCCAGCTGTGGCACCCTGGACAGCCAGCTGTGGCACTCTGGTCAGCCTGCGGTGGCATCCTCGATAGCACCCTGGACAGCCCGCTGTGCTGCAGCTCCGCCTGCACCCTCCTACAGGTAGGGCTGTGAAATATTAACGGGATCACAGCACGCTCCAGACCCTGCCGACAGCCTGGGGTGCAGGGAACTCCCCTGCTCCTCTCGGTGACACCAGCGGAGCAGCCAGGTCCTGGCCAAGCCACCACCACAGACCCTCCCGGGCAGCTGGGCTGTGTGGAGACCCCCGGTTCCCCCAGGCGAACACGCTGCGAGCAGCCGTGCGTGCCCGCAGTGCCAGCCAGGGGAAGCTCAGCGCCTTCACTTTCCCCTTAATGCCCCAGCAGAGAGCGGGGTGAATTACTGCTCAAAGAACAGTACTCTCATTTTAAATTTCATTTAAAAACTATCCAGTTCGGAGAGATTTTATGCAATACGTCTCTCAGCTTTGAAAAGCATTGTGCAACTGAGAATACACAAACAATAGGAAGAAGGTTATAAACACCTTTCCTCCTACCTGCATATTTTATTGTGCAAATTTTCCCCTCCCCCCAGTCTTATTCCAAACACTATTTTTAATTTGCATGCCTTTGTAAACCCCATACGGAGAACTGAGAATTTGCATAACATCCAATACATTATAGATTAGCTTTCACAACATTATACAGTATTGGGAAATGAGGAAGCTTAATATGCTAATTAGGGTGCTTTATTTTTTTTAAGCTAAGATTGCAGCTAATTGCACACACACAACTGCCAAAAAAAAAAAAAAAAGTAGTAAACTAAAATTATCTTAACTAAACAGATGGGAATTTGCCTCAACTGGGATTTTCATTATCATTTGTCATAGCCCTGTTTGCCAGGTGAGGTACCACGTTCCCTCAACCAGCGCAGCAGAGAGGTGATTTAGTCCATCCATGTGTCCCAGCAGGAGGAGCTGAGTGGGATGGGCAGACAGGTGCCAAGGAGTCACTCCGTGCTTCAGAGCCAGCCAGGCTTTGCTGGTGGAGCTGTCACCATGCCAGCGTGCTCTGGTGCTGGGGGCGTCCCCTCCTGCCTGGCACGGGGGCTCAGCAGGTGGCTGCTACCAGAGGCTCAGGTCAGGGAGGGCTCAGGGGAGCCAAGTCAGACATGAAAGGGCAGCTGGTGCCTGTCCCTCCCTGCCTTGGCCTGCCCTGTCCCCCCAGCACACAGAGGAGCTGAAGCAAGTTCTCAGCCTTCCTTCACTGGGCAGGGCACTAGGATGAATACCTTGTACCTGAGTGAGGACAGCCTCTCAATGTGCAAGAAAAGGCACCAATTTGTGAAGAACAAAATACAGCTTGTTCCATCAAAGTACTAAGGAACAATTTTGCCTGCTTCCAGGAAATTCCCCAAACCTCCTAATGCACGTGCTGCTTCCTTTGCAGCAGGATTTGAGAAACCTTATGGTGGGAGAAGGCGTGATGCCTCTGCAGCCCCTGGTCCAGCACTTCAGGAATGCAGTATGAGCTGGTGCAGGATGGACTCCTCAAATCCCAAATTCCCGATAAGTAGATATACTGAAAAGTGAGCTTGGCTGCTGATACATTTTCCCATTGCTCATCTCTGACAAAGCTGTCTAGCCCAGTTCAATTTAACTAACAGAGTCATGGCTTTGGCCAAGCTCCTGATGGAAGTGCACAGAGCCACATCTGTATTTTTTTAATTAGCTGTTGTTGTTGAGCTGTATGGGGTATCCCATTAAGTCCTTGGACCTTTCCTAGGTGGCTTCCACTGTTTTTCCATGCTTTAATTTATGATGGGATTCTTTTTCATCTCCCCTGTGTGGTTTCCAGATCTCTGTTAGTTCAGTTGTTCCGATAAAAATAAAATGTCCAGAGGTTTGAGAGCCTGTGTTCTCTTGTTGTGCTCTGTATACCAAGAAAATGAGATGAGTCCATTTGGATCTGGATGTCAGCATTTTGGATTTCACAGGGTAGTATTCTTGTCCAGAAACTTGCAGTGTTTTTCTTCCTTCCCATAACTGAAGATTTTGTTGTTTCCTTGCTTTTGCTTTTCATCCAATATATCTGAATCATCCAGGCTTAAACCTGTGAGGTTGGTTCTCTTGGGGAGCTCTGCCAAACCTTGCTAAGATTTTTTTCTACAAATGACTGGAAGACTTGAGTTTAGAGAAACAATGCCAGGAGCCTCATAGGGGATAGTACTGCCCTTAGAGTGGAATTAAGCCATCTGCGATGGTTGCTTTGTTTAAGAGAGGCATGACTGTAAGATCAGTGCCCACCTGTTTTATAGGCTTTGCACAGACTGCCACAAACCGTTTTATACCTTGACAGAAATGGGTTTTACTGGTGTTTCAGCTGTTTTGTTTCTCTGCCACCCTTGTTAGGAGACTCTGTTCAGGTGCTGGCAGCATAACCTTGCCCTCTTCAGCCATCAGGTACTGCTAGAAAACAAGCTGTGCCAGTCTTTCCAGATTTAATTTAACACCATCCCAAAGAGAATCTCCTTTTCCTTTTGCTGTGAGGCCCTGGGGCCTCCTCCCTGCTGCACTTCAGCCTGTCTGGGTGCAGGACACCAGACCCATAAGCCCTTTGCACCCTTTGCTGCTGGTGGCCTCAGACAACAGGATGATACTGATGGAGTGAACCGATTTTTGAAAAACAAACTCATTAAATTCTCACCCCTGTGCTGGGTCCCCAAAGCTGCAGGTTCAGTTTAAAAACTGGGGCCACCTCTCCCTCAAATTCAGTAAGTGCTACAGCACTTTGTCATGCAGGTTGACCCTGTACAAAACATGGCACTGTTCACCATGCAGATGCTCCTTCTCAGAGGAAGGAGCTGCTATGTGCTCTTTGCAGAGCATTTATCACATTTATATTTCATTATTACCCATCTTCCATTCATGCGATTAACATGGAAAAGCGGGAACACAATGACTCAGAGACCATCCACTCTCTCCTTTTCTCTTTGAGACAGCCTTACCTGTCTGAGGGACTTCTTGCCTTACCTCCTCTTACCAAAGCCCCAGTTTCAGGTTAGCTGCAGTAAATTTTATCTCCACTGAGAAAACTGGTGGCGTTGTAATATTTCACTCCATTCTTTCTGGCCAGAACAAGCTTGAAGTAGAAGACAAGTAAATTAATCATTGAAGAAGCTGATCTTTATTAGTCCTGAAAGTGGGAAGGTAGAACTTCTGACCCTCTCAAATTACAAATCACAACAGGTTTTTAGTGGTGTGATTAATGGCCTTTTAGGTTAATTGTCATGATTTCACCTGCACCTATTTAAAGAAGATAACCCCAAAGCAGATGTTCTACCTACTGCCATCACTAACTTCTACCAGCATGACACATGCCCAGCAGGCTGCAGTCCCACACGAGACCAAAAGCTCCCAGGCTCTCCTTGTGGCAGCTGGGTTCCAGTTACTGGCCATCGTATTTGTGTGCTAGTGCTGTAAACAGGACCCCTTCCTGAAGAAACTTGGACTGCAGTGAAGAGTCTGAGCAGTTTTTTGGAAAAGCAGAGTTAATTTATGAGAAGAACACTGCGATCTTGCCAGGAAAGGGCCATTTGCCAGGAAAGATGCCAGTGCCTTGTAGCCAGTGTTTGGGTTGGTCCTCACAAGTCACAGCAGGCGATACAAGGGGTCAGTGACCACTAGAGTGAGAATTGGGAGAATTGGGAAAGTCACTTTAGGATTCGAACATCTCACCCAATAATCTAGAGACTTTTTTCAGCTCTAACTGGTGTTTGAGTGGCATGAAGTCTCAGCAACACTGTAGCTATGTTTATTACTTGCAATCTATAAAGATTTAAGTGATGATCGGAACAGCTTTGGATAATTCACATCCCATTCCATGCTCTAATGGATGTAATATAAATGTTATACCCAAACCCAATCACTGCCAAGGAGAATGAATGAGCTCGGCAGACAGCACACTGTTCCTTTCAAACCAGATGAACCATTGCTCAGAATTCATTTAGAATTTTTAGATGCAATCCTTCAGAAAAGCAAGCTGTAAAGTCAACATGTAACAAGCAAGGCTCTTCAAGGCACCAATTAAAGAGCTTCCTCAGGGTGGCACAGGATGGGGAGGGCAGTGCATGGGCTGCACTGAATCTCCCAGGCTGTGGGACTGCTCATGGGCTGCCCTGGCACCTCTCACTACCTGGGTTTTACAGCTGCAGGTGTTCCTTCACCCACCATCAGCTGGTTCCCGATTTTCTGTAGAGTATCCAGTACACAGGGTACAGTGTGGTATTTCCACAACAGCGTTGCTTGCAGCATCTTGAGAGTTGAAACATAGTTTTTTTGGGAGTAGAGGATAAAGGAATCACCCATGAACTTGAAGGAAGACCAGAGTAACATTCAGTATTGAGAGCACCTCTCTGGTCTTGAAAAACATCCTTTCTTCAGTGTGTGCCTAGGGCTGTGGCTCAGGACAGCAGAGCACAAGCTGCAGCAGACCTGGTCAGCACTTCAGGCAGGGAGGGAATGCCTGGCTGGCTCTGGAGATGTCAAACTCCGGGCAAGAACTCCAACCACTGCAGCTTCACTGCTCTTGAGTGCCCCTGCACAGGAGACCCCACAGGGCTGCTTGGTATCCTTGTCCCCCTTCATGTCCCCAGCAGCACGAGGGAGGCCATCTCACCCAGCAATACAGAGTTCATTTAGAGGTTTAAGAAATTTAAGGCCAGTGGTAGTGGGAATCCTTCTCACAAAAGAGATGGATGCTGGCTCCAAACATACAGCAAATGGTCACCAGGAGAACTGTCCTTTGCTAAAAGACCTCCCTGTGTACTTAACACTGCAGCTCCCACAATGCACAATCCTGGGTGGTCCTGGTTCATTTTTCCCAGCAGTACAACAGCAGACAACAAATTCCTCTGGTTGGAGAAGCATTGTAGAAATCCAGGCACATGTCACTTGGGATGCAGCACTTAGAGTAAAGCTGTTTGTGATTCCCTGTGCCTTGGTACTGGCCCTTGGGTTACACAGGAGAAGGTGAAATCACAGTGCCAAAGACAACCCCAGGCTCTGGCTGTGTCACACTGCATGGTGCAGAACAGCTGTAAATCTGGTCTAGGATCTAGCTAGGCCAGATTTATTGCTGATTTGTGACATCAGAGCAACAGACATCCACAGGAGGCTTCTGGCAAATCTGTCCCTCCTAAATGAAATGTGACATCAGAGTGCTGCCCCAGCCAAGCCCCATGGTCAGACCAAGGGCTTGGCCTCTGCAAAGGGCTCATTATCCTCCTGTCCAGATCTCAGTGATGTGAAGGAGGTGAGAGTCCATGGTGGTACCAGCTCTTGGGCAGTACATTACAAAGTGGGTTTTGACTTGTTTTATCGTTAAATAACAATAGACTTGTTTCATAATTAAATAAGCCCTGTTGGTTTTGCCTAATCCTTTTAATTTAAGAATCCGACATATTTAGAGCACTCTCACTTCTACAGCAAGAAATGCTCTCCTTTGTTCCTTATGACCAGAGCTGTCCTTGCTGGCTGGAACATCCCTGTGATTGCTGACATCAGCACAACCCAACCAAAACCATTATAACATCAAAGAGTTCAGATGTTAAACACTTGGGTTTCTAAAATCCACCTCACAATGTCAGAGAAAGGCAAGTGGAATAAGGTGCAAACAAACGAACAAGCATTTTCTAAATCCAAAATGCTTCCTAAAATCCTCTTGGGTAAAACTACTGAAAACATTGAATTGATTGTTCCTGCTGGTGTCACTGGCTAATCCCCACTAACTTCAGGGGAAGCACAGAGGGCAGCTTGCTGTAGACATGGGACATGTCACATTTATCATGCTCCGAGAGGCAAATGCCTGAAGAGTGCAGAGACTACAGAGTAACAGAACATTCTGAGCTGGAAGGGACCCACAAGGACCACCGAGTCCAACTTTTAAGTGAAAGGCCCACACAGGGATTGAAGCCACAACCTCGGCATTATCAGCCCCCTGCTCTGACCAACTGAGCTACCCTCAGAGACCCTGAACAACAGCACCACTGCCTGGCACTGCCTCAGCCAAGCAGAGCAACCCATCACTGCCACACATCTCACAGAACCACCAGCCTTCCCTGCCCTGCTGGCAGGGGAGGGGAGGAGATGCTCAATGGGGCCTCCAATCCTGCTGACTGGAGCTGAGGGCGCCAGAAGTCAAGTGGCCACTGCTGCATCCCTGAGCCTGCACAGGCACATGGCTCTGCAGGGACTGACAAAGGCAGAAATCAAACCCAGGCTCTCTGCTTAATTTGACAGGATACCATAAAAAATCTCACTAACAACCACCTCGGTATCATTAAAATATAAAGATAGCCACAGTCTGGGAAGATACACCAAATCTAGCACTACTCCCTAGAGGGCATCGCTTGAGGTTAAAGACCCCTCTAAATCAAATAAGGCACTTTATTCCCCCAAGCTGTATAAATCCCAGCCTGATCTGTAACTATTGAATGGACTTTTTGTCAGATCTTGTTACTGAAATAACTTCTGAATAGATACAAAACCTAATGCATTGTCCAAGGGCTCTGCTCTTGCTCAGATCAGATCATCCATCTGCCTGTTGCAATTTACCAATTTAGCAATGTCTCTGTGCCATGACTTCATGTTCTGTGACACACCCACACGTGAGGGATGGGGAAGACTTTGTTTGGAAATGGGCTTGTTATCCAAACCCACTATGTTTGTTTAAAGACTACAGTTGCCTGGTATCTCAAGCAGGAGTGAAGAGCTCTGAAAATACAGGCATAAACCCATATGGTCAATCCCTGCTCCTTCTTGTCACTCACTATTTCCTACCTTCTGCCTCAAAAAGTGATCTTTGGTATTCCACACTGAACATTTAATATGCAATAAAAAAATGCAAAAAGCACCAGGCATTTATTTTTTAAGTAATGAGCCCTTGGTTGCTCTCTGCTACCACTTCAGACCCACAGTACTTTTTCCCTGCCTTGTGTTACCAGCAGTTGCACATCTCTGAGATTTAACATTTGAGGGATTAAAATGGTTTTTGGATGGGCAGAGGAAGGGATAAAAGTGAAAGCCATCTAGTTTGAAAAGACAAAAAGCTTGCAAAATTAGAAAATTAAAACTCAGTACCTCAAGCCCTAAATATTCCACAGCCACCTAGGAAATCTGCTTCATGTTGATGGCTTGGGGCAGTGCATGGAGGTAGAACAATAAATCCCCTGGCAGAGGATATTGTTTTTCCTCAACAGTAGAGCCAGCAGCAGTTCCCTTTGCCCAAGGACCCTCACTGAGTGATGGTCAGGAGCATCCTGGGGCTGCAGCTCCCTGCCTGCCAGGGCACGGCTTTAGTTCCTGCTGAGCCCTCAGTACCTGCAATAGTTCTCCAGAACAGAACTTTGTTAGAGTCTCCATTACTGGGCAGGGGTAACCTGCCATTACTGGTTGGAGCCTCCAGTCTATCCTTGTGGAATCTGAAGCATTTTTCTTTGGTCACAAGTGTCTGAATGAATGCAGGATGTCTCATCTACAGACATTCTGTGCACACCTCTACAGAGCCAGATGTGCTACCAGCTGAGGCTGCAAGTTCCTCTGCTCTCTGCAGAGTTTGCAGCCTGTGTATGGCAGCAGCAGCTGTCTCTATGAAAGAATATTTACATGTTTCACAAATGTAGCTCAAACAAATTAAACTCTGTACTAACAGGCTCATAATTTAAGAGAACTGCCAAGTGCTAATGCAATAATGCACACTGACTGGGTTAGGGAATACAAGCCATAACAAGTCACTGCAGCTCATTCACAGCAGTGCCCGACACTTGAGGTACGGATGTGGTGAGAGGGTGGAAGGAAGAGCCAAGGAGGGCAGGTGCCCAAAATCACACTCAAACCATCTGAAAGAGCAGCAGGGACCTTTCCTGCCATTGCTTGGGTCCTTTCTAACCTGGATGAGGACAAGCGAGAGACTCAACTTACCTTGCATGCCAGCTATCCCCTCACCTTCTCTTGTCTCTAGGCACATTCATTTTTCCCCCCATCTTTATTTTCTTCTTGAAACGGCTTCTTCTGTGACTCCTGCTCTTGGCTCCTCAGCAGGCTGCAGGTAGTGCTGCTTAGTCCAAAGGCTACACAAGACATTCAAAGAACAGCTACATCGTGTGTACAAAAGCTAGAGGCATTCAGCCCACGGGAAATCCACAGAGCAGCACCAGTACCTGTGTCCACGCAGCACAATGCTGAAACATTAGAGGCACTCAGAAGAAGAAGAAAGGAGTTTACTTTTCCCTTTGGATGTTAAATGACAGCAGTTACTATGAAAGAGAAACAACCAAGGCCAGACCCCCAGGGAGACGTTCAAAGGAAGAGCCCTGCTCCTGCTGCTGGGAGCTCCACTTCAAGCTGCTGCTTTTCCTTTTTTCCTTTTCCAGTAGAGCCTTCCTTCCGCCTTGACTTTTCCCACACTGATACTTACAGGGCAGGATAAACGACTTATGTAAGCAATCTATGGAAATTAATTGTTAAGCACCACAGGTATTATCAAAAGGAGTGCACAATTAACAAGTCTTTAAGACTTCTTGCTGCCATAAAGGCAGGACAGGGCCCCAGGTCTGCCACAATTAATGCTGCACAAACAGATCTCCCTGCACACTCAGGCCTTGAGCTGGCTTTGGCAGGGCAGCAAAGCTGATCTCCAAGATGCAAAAGGTTATACTGGCAAAACTAAACAATTCCCAATTCTTGGACACCACCAGTTCTGACTTCACCAATTCCTTACCAGGGTAGACAACCTACTCTTCCCAAATTATTGTGCTGCTTCTCCCAGTTCCATTTCCAGGAAAATACTCTCAACAATCTGCACAACAGCACTGTCGTTTCTGCAAACCAGAGCAGGCTCTCTGCCCTTCTTGGCAGTGCTCTGAGATGCTCCAATGAACTCCTAGAGCATTAAGACTGCATCACTGGCACAAAACATACACAGTATTATTTTCTAATACGCTATGAAGTAATAGCTGTCAATTAAACCAATATTTTGGTGTCTTCCTTTTAAAGCATTATTTTGCTTTGTCACTAATTTGCACAATACAGTTATTTCATATTACTTTCCCAGTTCTGAGCATGGATTAGCTCTGTGTTAACTGTCACTGGCTCTGATCAGCCATTTCATCTTTTTCCAGCTCATAATGCAGGCCTATACAATGGATGACAAGGAAATTCATGCTGATGAACATAATTTCAAACAAATTGCTCGAATAAATTGTGCTGCATCTTTTTAAGATAGCCATTTCCCCAAATATTCTCTTTTGTGCATGACATGTTTGGGAATGGTGCTCTTTAGGCATCAGGTATCAGCTAAAATAAAGCAGAACAGATTTCCTCTAAAAATATGCCACTTAAAAAAATTATGCTGCAAATGTTAACGGCTGTGCTGAAAATGTATCAAAGCAAAACAGCACACAGACACTGGGGAACAGATCCCATCTGCTAATGGCCACACTCACAGCTCCGAAGGTCTTGGGAATGGGATATCGTATGGAGCACAGCTCTGAAGGCAGAACTCAACTAGCACACTGGAAAAGTAATTCTGTGATTAAAAAGAAACAATTGGAAAATGAAATAATGTTACATTGCTTGTCATTTCTCTGATGTACTCCGAAAGAGGTATCAGCCTAAAAAAGAATATATTAAATAAATTAAGTAAAATAATTAGCAAGGAATCTTGGCACGTGAAGTTGGTGAGAAGCTGCATTCACACATTCTCCTTCCATGTTGGTTGTCAACAAATGTTACCATTAAGGTATAAGAATACAAGAAATTTATCAACAACAGAACTATAGGAATTTATCTGAGCAGAAAATTGTTCCTATGCAGCTGAATAATTAGTTTCACTTAAGTCACTCAGCCTGTGACCACTGTCTGCATCCCCTTTTGTCTAATTCTTGTTAAATCCTTATTCAGCTATCACTCAGCTCCAAGATTATAGGATTGTATAACAAACAAAACAATTAATTTCCAAACTTGTAACACACTGCAACATATTTCCTGGAATATGTTTTTTTAAGAATTGCTATTTTGTATTCTCTCATGATTGAGAACTCAGCTTGCATGTATAAGAGCATTTGAAGAGAGGATAATTTTGCCATGAAACTAAATTCATGCTCATTTAGGAGGGCTAAGTGAATAAGTTTTGATGCATGTACCAGAACGTCTGCATCGGCCAAGTCAGCCCACATATACTGACGTGCACCCCAGAAAAATGACATATGGGTGGAGCACATTGCCTTCAGACTTGTTCAACAAGGAGCAGTACAGAAAAGGGGTAATCCCCTCTGCCAGGGCAGTACAACAGCTAGGGCACACTGCACTCTCTGCTGCACACCAGCACTGGCACAGACTGGCTGCACTGATAACAAGACACATGCCAGCTGAGGCCTTTAAAACAGACTCATTAAAATGGCACAACCTCTTTAGTCTTGAATTACAAGTGAACCCCAGGAGCACAGAATGCCCACAAGCCTAACCTTACACTTCGTGTAAACCAACAGATTCAAAACCCGCAGAAAGGCAATCGGATACCTTTTCTTTTTCCCATTGCAAGACTTCAAATCCTTGTGAAAACGGCAGTCACTGTTTAATTTTCCAGAGGCGATGAAGGTACAAGGGCTGAACTCCCAGCTCAGTCACTCTTCCCCAGGCACAGCAGAGCACACGGCAGCCCCAGGGGCCTGTGAGGGCAGCCAGGGGCACAGGCAGACACTCACACTTACCTCTGCCTTCAGTTCCACACAAGTGTCACAGTCACAGAGGGATTCATCTCGGGAAACACCGCCAGTGTGACAGACTGACACCCACACACAGCCCTGGCGAGGGGCAGGCGGGAGGGGCTGATTGCAGGCTGGGGCAGCATTCCCAAGGCGGGTCTCTAGCGGGGGAGCTGAGAGAGGAGCCCGTCAGCGCCGCCGCTAGAGAGAGCTGCCCGAGCCGGCAATGGCCGCGGGGGCACGGCCTAAGGCACCACCCCACCCCCTCTGAGGGAAAAGGAAAAAACAACAGCTTTGAGCGACTCCTCTCAATGCTCTACACATGAAGCCATGTTAATTAACCAGAGAGATGGGATGAGATGGTGAGGGCAACTTCTGGTGGGAGGACAGTGAGGAGAGAGAGGCCAGCGAGGCTCTGGGAGCTGCCGTGCCCCGGGAGCAGCACCAGGCTGATCTCCCGGAGGAAAAGGGAATGGGCAGGCACTGCCCGCAGCGCTGCAGCACTCGGGGCATACACAACTACCTCCAAGGAAAAACCACCTCGTAACGAAACACCTCTAGAAACAGCCATTAACCACTTCCCTGCCTCCCTTAGCTTAGTCTTCTCTGGAAGGTCTCCTGCCTCCCATGCTCTCCTCTCTGGGGACTTCTACAGCTGAACTGTGTCCCAAGAGCTGATGATTGTAGCTCAAACAAGTCCCTCACCACAGTGTTACAACAAACTGCAGACAGAACATCACAAACCAGCAAAACACACATTTTTGTGTTTGTTCCCTTCCTCTTTGGGTACCAATTCACACAGCACCCCAGAGTCACTCCCTCAGCGTTGTCTGACTGCACCAGGGGCCCGTCAAATAGACAGCATCATTCTTTGTAAAATATCTTCCAGCTTAAGCAAAAATAGAAGGATGGCCCTGCCCTAATTATGACCACTTAAAAAGCTCTCTTTAGTTTCCTCAGGGCTGTAAGTGTTATTCAATGAGCTTGAAGCAATGAAGTTCATTGAAGCTGGTTTGTAGGAAGAGTTTTCTTTCAGGGAGGCAGCATTAGACAACGAGGTTCTGGATCCCAGGAGGATATTAAACGTTTAATATACTGGCAAATATGACATATAAAAATGTTCTGTGAAGGATGAGCAGCAGAGCTAAAAAGCATAAAAAAGCTTGTGCTCATCTCCAGGCTGCTGCTGAGCACTGCAGACCTCCAGCTACTGAATCAATCCAAATTCAAGAGCTTTTCCTTCCTTTAATATTATACAGTGGCTTTTGCTAGCGGCAGACATGACGAGCTGAGCAATTTCCTATGTAGCCAACTGTATGCAACTCTTATTAATAGATTGCAGCAGTAATTTGCAGTAATTGTCTGAAACTGCAGTTTACTGTTATTATTGATTTTGGACCAAATCTGAAGCATTTTTATTGGACAGATTAGGAGTTATTGCTCTCTAAAGATCTGGTTTTACGAGATGTAGGAGAGTGTCAGTATAAAAATGAATTTCAGTACTTTTCAGTATAACAATGTCATTTAAATTAATTTTCTTGGTAATTCCTGCACCCAAGGTGACCAACAGCACCCAGCCAACTCTAGCTACAGCTTAGCCTTGCTGGGTTAAAGACTGCAGAAACTGCCGGGCAACTTCAGGGCAAAGTTAACAAGAGGAAAGCACACTAATTACCATTTGCAATACATGAGCTCATTGAAGCAACTCTGTGCAGGTACAGTCCAGGCTGCCTGAAGGCTCAGCTCAGCAGAAGGCAGTGACAAGGTTGCCACTGCTGCCACTGGAGCCAGATTTGAGTCCACATCTGTATCAAAGGCATGTCAAACACAGACACAGGGCTCCTGCACAGGAGTGTGCAGAAAACTGGTCAATGCTGTACGAAAGGTGACATTTGAATATTCCAGGCAACATTTCCAAAACCTTCCCAAAAGGGCAAATGAAACAGGAGCTCTTTCACCTCCAGGTCTGTGCTGGCACAGCTGGTCCTGGCCAAAAAAAACCTCATAAACCCTTGCCCTCAGGGATTGGGATGGCGACCAGAGGTGATCATTGGTTTCTTGTACAGTTACCTCACTGATTTACTCTGCATAGGTCCCACCAACACTAGACTTTCTATCTGTTAGTTAAGTAAGGTTTCCAAGCTTGAACAAACCCGCTGATGATATCAAACAAGACCATTTCTTTGAAAGAGCTACTGAGCAAGAAAATAGCTTTTTTCCCCACCACAATTAGTGAAATAGTTTTCATCTGCTTTCTTTTTGATTTTTTTTTTTCTTGAGAAGCAAAATAACAGCCTTGCCGATTACTCTTTGCTAAGGTACCCGATTGTGGTGACATTGAGGCTGACCTTGGAGTCACCTCCCCCGCTGCCGCACTCTCCTTTGTCGTACCACCATTTGTTTTTCAATTTGTCCAAGAGGCCTTGCTCATTCAGTTTTAATACTGCCAGGTTAACAGCATTTCTTGAAACGATAAAACATAACTTGTAAGAAAAAATGCACAAATGCTTAGGAAATCGTAACGTATAAAAAAAGGAGCACAAGAGGACAAATTGGCTAAAATTTCACAGAACGTGGAGCTATCAAAATGTCTGTACAGCAAATACAGGGTTAAATATTGGAAGGTGGCATGGAGGATAACATTTGCTCAAAACTGAAGTGTGCGGGATGGGGAAATCGTCTTTGAGAAAAAAAGTAACAAGAACACCACATCATGCAGTTAACATTCGTCACATATGGCAGGTTAACTTGGCTTTTACCATTTAAATTGAAAAAGCCGTTGAACTGTAAAATTAAAACAGCAACAAACAATCAGAGAGGACAACACGAAGAGAACACAAAAAAATGGATGCATTAAATAAATGAAACCATAATTTACCGTCTTATTTTAACTCCATGGAATATTGAAGATTTTAAACTTTTAAGTTACCTCAAAATCCACAAGAAAGAAAATGACAACACAATACATCAGGGTAGGTGGAATACTATAACAACATGGATATTGTTATATTATTCCACCCACCTTAATGCTGAGCCTTTGGGAGTTGCTACACCATAGCCCTTGGAATCCAGGTTGCCTCCGACTTTCATGGTGTCGCAGGGCTTGCGCTGCTCGATGTACTCGTTCATGGTGGACTCCAGCAGGAAGGCAAACTTGCCCTTGGACTTGCGCACCCGCGCCACCCCGTCCGCCGTCGTCTTGGTGAACACCGAGGGCTCCGCAGACTTCATGTACGACCACATTTTCTCATACACTGCTATCTTGGACCTCTGGGAGAGATGGAAGGAGAGAAAGAAGAGTCATGTTGGCAACGCTGAGCTGGCTTAGAGGGATAATGACACCCTGTAACTGATTAAGGCTAACAGATAAAAAAAGCCAAGGTAGCTCAGAGAGAGAGATACATTTCCCCCTGAACACAGCCCAAATGACAGAGTGTTTGGGGAGGGAGAAGCATACCTCAGACATTTATTCTACTGATTGCTGAGTAACTGGTGCCTCGGGATGAGCGACGGTGTGTGCCCATCCCAGCCTTGGCTCCTGTCCTGTGCCGGGTTTATCCGCCCCTGTGCTGCTCTGCATCAAGCCAGAGTGAGGATGGGAAAACCCAGCTCATCCATCATGGCCAACACATGCAAAAAGTGCCTCTCCTCTTCACACAAATCCTCAGCGTTGTGTTTTTTTTCACTAATTGCAGCTAAGAAGAGCTGGATTTGCTTATTACAAGTTTTCAGCAAGGCAGGAGAGTGTTTTTCACAGTGGCCATGGCAGGTCTATGATACAGGAGACCATGACATTCTAGTGGCTGCCAACAGAGATGATCAACAAGGGATATAAATAGCAATTACAAAATCTTTTATGAATCAATAGTCAAATATTCAGAATTTGGTTTTCCATTTTCCTAAAAGACAGCAAACACAAATATTAGCAATAAGCTGAAAAAATCACTGGTTAACTGCCTGTCACCCATCTATATTTTTTCCTGATTTCCCTGTTTTGAGACTGAGCAAACCCTAACAGCCTCTAGCTCAGCATACAATCTTTGTAAACTTGGAAATGTTAAGAAATGCGTTACTTCCCCTTCTGGCTCTTCCCCACCAGTAACATTTAAGCCACCGTCAGAACTCAAAGCCACCTCCAGACTGTCAAGAATTTATATCCTGGACTACCGGTTAAACTTTCCTGCTTGGTCAACAGAAGGCAGTAATGCCAACTGCATTTCTCCAAAGTCTAGAAATCCTAAGGATTTATATAAGACTTTCAGTCCAAGTTGTAGGTACCTTGAATTTATGCCTTCTGTTCCTTGCCAGTTCCCTGTCCACAGCTTTCCTTGCAGAATAGGAATGAAGCAGGCAGTAGCTAAATCTAGTTCAAATTAAGCAAACTTGTGGTGGAAGACTGCTAATGTCCATCAGCTTGATGATTGAGACATGTTTCCTCCTCATTCAGGACAATTTAATGCATTTTGAATAATGTAATGCTTAACAACCAGCCTCCAAACACTTCCCAGGGAGTAAGCCCTGCCTGCACTGCTCCTCAGATTAACATGCTCAGCTGGTGTTGCTACAGTGGATAGAGACGAGCATGGAGGGCAGGATTTTATTTTATCCTTCCCAATGAACTGAAAAACAACTGAAAATGCAAACCAATTAAAATCAGCCCATCTGACAACAGGGAATCAGAGAGACAACAATACAGCCCAGTTACAAGAGAGGCTGGCTGGGTGGTGCATGTGAAAAAGAAGTCAGAGCGTCTCCTGACTAAAGAGGGGCTGTACAGTTCTGTTTGCTCAGCATCAGGACAAAGAGGGATATAACTGGGGCCGGGAATGGTCCTTACACAGCTGAAAGAAGGAATCTGGATTTTCCTGACCTTCCCTGCAACAGCAAACACTGGATAGCCTGAGATGAGGATGGTGGTTCTGAATCTGAGTGGGGAGTGTGGCAGGACTGCCTGGCAGTGAATGCTGAGCAGTCCTGAGTGCTGAGCCTCAGCTGACTGCAGGACCATGGATGCCACCTTAGGAGGGGATCTCAGTGGGGCACAGGGCCAGGAACCCATGGGCTGGCAGCCAGAACACCCCGAGAGCCACTTTGTCACTGCCTGCTGGAGGTGCCCTCTCCGAGCACACTGACTTGGAGCTCCTCCTTTTCCAAAAACCCTCTCAAGGTGTGTGGGCATTTCCTCATCTGCCCTGCTGGGAGCTGCCATTCATCCAAATTCATAATAAGGTGAAAGCAATTACTTATGGTGAGGCTTCTTGGAGAAAGGGCCAGTGCCACCAGATGAGCTGTGCCACCTGCTCAGCAATGCTCCAGGGCATTTTCTGCTCCTGGAGCCACATTGTAAACCTGCTCAATGCCATGAAATAATCAGTTGATTAAAGCTGGTCAAAGATGTAACGGGATGAAATGGCAGATGGCATTTTTAGTAAACGTTTTTTTTTTTCCAATTTTCCACTTGCCTCAACAAAACCCAACCACCCCAGAAGCTCCTACAAGACTTTCAGAAAAGAAAAATGTCTTTCCTAACTATAAAGCTCCAAATTCTGTGCTGAAAGAACATCTGTCCCCTTTGCAGACATTCACACTGCCGCTCCCAGGCCCACTAGGAGTCTGACACCCGTAAGAGGGGCCAGACAGCAGAAGCAACCACAGAGAAAGGATTTACACTCCAAAATAAGGCAAGGTCTGACAGATCTGCACTGTTGCTAGAGTTCAGTGGCAGTAAAACATTATCCCTGTCAATAAAGTGTTACTTTGAAAGATACTTAGGAAAAAAAACTTAAAAGCAAAGATTTAAACCAATTCAAAGCCCATAGCTGCTGTAACTTCCTATGCTCTGCAACTCCTATTTCTTTGATATTGCTCTCCAGAAGTCTGCCACACACATTTCCTCGGGATTTCAAGGGGATACTATTATAATTTTTTTCTTAAAAGCAACATTTTCGGTGTTTCATCTAGGCCCTGAAGACACATTAAAGTGTCTTTTCATTATCGCAGCCTTACTGCAGATATAAATAGAACTGGCCTCTGCTTTGTCAATAATGCTGGCTTTTTTTTTCTTTATTTGGATGTTTATGCAGAAGTGAGAGCCACAAACAGCACAGCCAAGGCTGCAGCAGCTCCGTTGTGTGTCAGGAGAGCCAGCACCTCTCATGCCAAGGACTCACTGCACTCGGCCCGTTACTAATTGGCACCTAAATCCACATTGCTTCTGGGTAGCAATGCCTTCATTTGGAGAGAAAATGCCAATTCCATCAGTCCACAATTTTAACACTGTCTTTCATTCTAATTCTCCCAGTTTTGATGGTTGGCTCCAGCAGTGAAATGAAAATCAGCCAGAGTGTGTGGCAGCATCCCAAAGCACGGACAGTCGGGGCTGGGTGAGTGACACAGGATGGGAAGGAAGCAAGTTTGCTTCTCAGTTGCAGCCATTTCTTCAATCCATCCAACAACCAAAAAACCCAACCCACAAACGTGGCTCCAGCTGAGCTAGACCTGGTGCCTTGGTTTCACTTTTGCAGATTCCAAATCACCTAGAGATACCCAGCAAACCCCAGCACATCCTGGACAATTCCCTGACTTTGGTTACATTTAGCTCTAAAATATGAAGCCTTCTCCCAGTGACTGAGTTCCCTTCCCCCTCTGCAGACATCTGTCTCACACTTCTGCTAAAAGTGACATTGTGTCACCTCCTCCACTACTGAGTAGGGGTGAAGTTGTTGTGTTCCAAGGAAGCAGCATTTCTCCTTTGTAGTTCAAGTATGTTACAGGGATGTCCTTTGCCTATTTTAGAATGTTCTACCCTCCCTACCACCTCCTCCACAACCCGTAGGTCTTCTTCTAAATGTCTCCTTGTGCACTTTGCTGGGATATTTTACTAAAAATGACTAAAATGGTCCTTAATTTCTTATGACAGACACCAGGAAGTGATTTCCCAGCAGTCAAGCTCAAATCTTCTCCTAAAGGTGAGGGTTGTTGATCATCCAGTCATGAGCCAAACTTACCCAAATAAATTTTATTTTAAAAATCCAGTTATATATTCTCTGCTTTATACTTTCAAGAAATTTACTTTATACTGATATTATTTTTTTTACCTCTGCCTTCAAAACTAAGAGTGATAAACAAAGTGTAGCAAAATAAAAAAGCATGTGGAGCATCCTGACTGCAGCACACACATAAAGGCAGGCAGAGACATCAGTAAAAGTCCTAAAGCAGCAGACTTACCACTGTCCCCTGCTGCACAGGCCCTGTGACCACATTATAGCTCCTTAACATGGGAGATTTACAGCCCTTAAGTCAGACAGATGTTGCTGAGACAAAACACAAAGGTCCATACTAAAACCAGAGCAGGTATTTAATCTGAGTAATACATGCTACCTTTGTCCAGATGCACACCTCTCTTTGTACAGCTGCACACCTCACTGGGATGAACTCGGGCAGTTCAGTGGGAACTGCAGCTTCATTATCATCACTCACTGCTTTTCCTCCATGAGTGCAATCAGCTCTTCTGCAGCAGCTAATGAGTCCAGGAGCTTATGAACCATTTAAAAGCAAGCTACCAGACAGGAATGAAAAAACTGCCAGGAGACTGCCTTGGTACCCCTGCTGCTGCCTGGCTTGGGCCCCACTGAGATCCACCGAGTTTAGCTGCTTGACTGAACTTCTAATTTGGCAAACTGCAATGGAGTGGCACCACTGTGTCTGCTGCTTGGATTTGGCTTGGATTTGATGCCTTTCCACTCCCCTCCAAGCCTGATGTTCAGTCATTCCTGGCACTCTGGGGGGCAGTGAGGGACCCTGGTGGGAGCCCTCAGCCCAATCTTAGCCCTGGAGCACAGGGAGGCCAGGCTAATGATGATACTACATAAGAACATGATAAATATTATTAGTAAGGTCCCTCTGCCTGAGTTTTCCAAGCTCTTTACTGAGAAGGTAAAAATAGGTCTCATGAAGGCCAGAGGGCACCATTAGTTCCCTTTCCCCAGTGAGGACATGAAAGCAGAGATGCCATTTACTGAAGGTCATAGGGCAGAGTCTAATAGATCAATGCCACAGCTTTTAGCCACAGATAACTTGTGATGCCAGCAATTTACTTACCTATATGGACAGAAAAATCAATCCCATCATTACATGAACCTCTTGCTTTTATTACATTCTCAGCAGAAGAAAGTAGGTCAGGGCATTTCTCTTCTAGCAAGGCCAAACTCCAAGTCTACCAATCTCTACCCACAGTTTATGAATTTGTGGGATGCCACAGAAAAGCAAGGTTCAAGCATGCTCATGTAATCTAGTCTGTTTGCAGGAACACACAAACCTTTGGGAGTGGATGCACACACATAGAAGAAAGGGTGACCTGGTGACTAATATTCTGCAGCCAAGCATGTGATGGGAGACATTGCCATGCTGGTTTCTTGCTCAAATGATCATTTAGGCTTTAGAAATAGCATTTTTCTTTCCCAGCTGGGGCAAACGAAGCCCAGAGAGCAGAAGGATCAGGCCTGCAAACCCCTGGGCTGCTGCTTTTCTCTAGGATCCTCTGTGTCAAGATGCAGAGTACCCCTGCATGGGGCTGAGGGGTGGCGAGTCCAGCAGGGGGCTGGTGCAGGTGGTGATGGTGGAGGACAGTCCCCAGCAGTGCTGCTCACCCAAACAACTGGGGAAGGAGCCTAATAAAACCCATCCAAGCTTCAGCATCATTAGCTTTTCAACACCTGACACAGACAGTGGCCTGATTGCAAAATAAAGTGTCTTACAGAAATAATACAATATTTTAGGAGCTGTGTTTTGAGACTCTCCCTGATCCTTTTCACAGTGTGACCTTTGGCAGCGGGAGGGTGATGTGCTGTAGCTGCTTTAACAGCCACCCTTTCTGCAGGGAGCTCTGCTCACACAAACAGACAAGCAGAGTCACTGTGGCTGTGACCAGACGCTGCTGACATGTCACTAACACTGAGCAGCAGAATGGAAATCAAGATTTTAAGACGTCCTTTCCTGGCACAACACTGAACTTCAGACTATATTCATCTCCTCACTTTATCGCTGCCATCCACTCCTCCTTGCTGCAATGCTGATTGGGAAATTAAAATGAAAGTCTTCACCAGAGACAAGCTGCCTGTGTAAATCCTCTGTGACTCAGGGACAAAGGCAGTATTTGCCCTGAGGAAGCAGTGCCAGGGGGGTAACCGGGGCTGGGTGGCACATCCAGGGATCTGGAGCTGTGCTGGGTAAGCCTGTCTGTCTGTCTGTCTGTGTGCCTGGGGAGCAGCAGCAGCACACCCTCAGCCGGCTGCAGGGAGGGTTACGTCAGCCTTCAGGCTAAGGAGCATCTTTCCAGCACTGACATATTCTGCAGAGTTGTCTTGTCTGGGCAACTTAGCAGCACAACCAGCCCTGCTCTGGGTTTGGCCCGTAATAAATTAACAGAGAACGGCATTTCCAGCACATGATCTGAACACTGTCAGGTCTAATGAGTTTTCAGCTGCAGACAGAAAAGGCCAATAGATAGGCAATGATGGAGAAATCCCAGTGGACTACAAGAGAGGATGTTTCATATTCACATCATTGGAGTTCCTAAACCTTCATGTATCTTCTAATTATGCAAAAGTAACAGTAGCAGTGCGGTGAGTCATTTATCAGCACCCATGTATTTTAAATGATTCCCTAATTAGCATGTACTAATGTGACACAGCAGCATTACGTAAAGTAGTAGAGACTTGAAAAACCAGGGTCCTCGCTGTCTTAAGCAATGTCATTATCATTATCATAGAGCTGCTCTCCAAAAAGCAGAGCATTCAAACAGCAAGTGATTTTCCCCCAGGCACTCTCTGCTTCACATCTGTGGTACAGACACAGTTACAGTGTTAACCCACTGTGTCCAGCTGCTGTGTCCATATCCCCATGGGCTGCAGCCCCTCTGTGTCCATATCCCCATGGGCTGCAGCCCCTCTGTGTCCATATCCCCATGCTCCTGCAGCCCCTGTGTGTCCATATCCCCATGGGCTGCAGCCCCTCTGTGTCCATATCCCCATGGGCTGCAGCCCCTCTGTGTCCATATCCCCATGCTCCTGCAGCCCCTGTGTGTCCATATCCCCATGGGCTGCAGCCCCTCTGTGTCCATATCCCCATGGGCTGCAGCCCCCCCTCACTACCTGGCCCCCAGGACCCACAGCCCTGCTCTTACAGGGGGTCACTGCTGGGTGGTATGGAGAGAGAGGTGAGCTGGAAAGCCTAAACCACAAACACAAGAGCTGATAGACAAATGCCATCTGTATTGAAGATACTGGAGAGATTTATTTGAATATTTATTCCTAAGTGTTGACTGCAAGCTTTGCTAAATCCTGGCTTGCCTGCTGAAATTAGTCAAATGGTTCAGCTGCCTTAAGCCCAGCACCATTCAAATGCTTCCCTGCCAAGGAGTGAATGATGGATGAGCTGTTAATTTTAGTTCCCCTAAGGATACATTTTCTTCTCCAATCTACAGGCCTAAAGACATTACATCACTTCATGGGAAACCATTTCTTTTGCAATTATGTCACATTTGATTTCCTGTTGCCCTTAAAACTGCCTGTTGGCCATGTGGCAGAAAGGAGGTTCAAGAGATTAAATGAACCCCACAAGCAGATCATCTATCATCCATGCAATGGAGAGACTCTGATCTCTCTGCACACATTCATTCACCTTTTAATATCTGTACATGCTCCCACCTATATCTAACAGGGGAAGAGAGAGAAAATATATGGGTGAAGAGAGAGAAAATATATGGGTGAATAAAATTTTCACACCTTCTGTGTTGGAAACAGTTAAACTACACTACTTTTTATGATTAACCACTGCCACATTGTGTATCTCAGATCTATAAAACTCATCTTTGAAGCTACCACTTTTCTGTGATGTTCTATTCTTTAAAGCCCATAAATACAATCACACTTCAATATTTTTGTCAGGATTTTGTTATGATGACTGTGTTGTTTTGCTCGATGTCAAGCACACAGAAAGCTCCAAACTGCTAATCATAGTTTTATCCTAAGGCAAAAGCAAAGCATTTGTATGATGGCTGTGCTAGAAACAAGTCCTTCATCTTCACTAGCAAAATAAATTTTGAAATTAAAAATCAAAGAGTTTAACTACAGATGAAACCCTTAGTGCTGCGTGCACAGAGTTCACAATGGTGTTTTTAACAGGCTCTAATGATGATCCCAATATCATCTGATTGCACAGAATGCATAAAAATTGTATGGCAGCTATGGGTGTAAAACCCAAGGCTTCTCCTTACCTAAACTGCTTGCTCGTGGAATTTTTTTCCCTTTGGTCTTCATGCAACCTCATCATCAGAGGAAAGCAAGGAGCTCTTTTATCAGCACTGGCTTGTAACACCCTGGTGCCTCCCAAGGCATCAGGGCCAGAACTGCTGGCTGTCCCGAGGCCCTGGGATGGAGCTGAGCTCCTGCCTGGCACCGGCCTGGTCTGCCACACCCAGAGGCACCTGAGGGGGGAATCCCCTCTGCCAGCTGGGCAGCACTGGGGGGCACTGGGCTCCTTTGAGCCAGGAGGGAGCAACTGGTGCCACCGCAGCCCCTCCAGCACCAGGCTCTACTGAACACGAGAGGAGCTCTGACTTAACCCATGGGCTTTTAGCTGATTTCAAAACCCTTTGGATGGCTTAAAGGAATGCTTTCTTTTAATTTCAATAGAATTTGGAGTTCATCTGTTCTTTCGCTGTTCTTTCAGATAAATGTTAATTTTCTGTTTTGGTGCTAATCTGCCCGGTGTTTTTTTCTTTGCTTTCAAACATTGTTTTCTATGTTGCCTTTAGTTTTACCTTAGCTAAGCAATTTGGTACCAAAGAGATACCTCACCAGTCCCCTTCCCATCTGCAGCTTTTTCTGGTGTCTGTTTGCATGTGAAAGCACCTCTCCTCAGAATGGGCAACCAGAAATGCAAAGCCTCATATGTCATGCTCTTCTATCTGTCCCTACTGAACTATTCTGATTTGAAACCAAGAGGAGACCAAAACGGGGCCATCCTTAGCATGACTTCCTGAGTCTTAAAAACTGGGGGTTTATACGTATTTTATGTATAGACAAAGTCCAGAAAGGACTCACATCTGAACTTGGTTTGCAAAGAATCAGTTTTTTAGGAAACTGATGACCCAACTGTAAGAGCTGGAATAATATTCATGTCCAAAGGATCTTTGGCCTTTCTACTGAAACTCCTAACAGATCTGGCAATTAATGACATTTCCAGGAGGAAAAATCAGGAAGTGACTTCAGGGCAGCAAGTCATTCCACCTGAGGCATGGGAGAACCTTGGTAGCTGAGCTGTTTGGCTGGGGACATCCTTAAACTTGTGATGAGAAATAAACAAAGAAAAATTTCTACAATAAAATAACATTCCTGTGAGATCTTCTTCTCCTTAATTTAGTTAACAGTGATTAACTACACAAGTTCTCAGTGGAGTACATTAGCAGGTCAGCTGTGTTTGTCAATGATCAAACATACACTTGGCAAATTATTTTGCAGAAGCCTCTTAACAGAGATACCTGCTATCAATTAAAAGAAACCACCATAAATTCAGGAGCAATTTATATTTCTAAATGTCTACAAACATGTTCTGCTTCTGCTGGAGTTCAAATACAGCCAAGTTTAGACAAGAATCACTAATTGGTTGTAAAGGTCACACCTTCTGAATATATTCATGTTAGAGGTAAAAAGTATTAGAGTGTGGTATTATACTTAGGCTCAGTGCTAAATTCGGATTAAAAGGCATTATATGGACTTGATAAGCTGCTCAGATATGCTGAAACTTTAATTGAATGTATTAGAAGATGTTAATTCTAACAGATACACCCTTAAAAGTAGCTTAGGGATTTAAAACTTCTTTCTTATACGCCTTCACCAACCTTCAAGAAAGAGGAATTTTGGAGTCCTTAATCTGAGGCCATGTGTTAATAAATATCTCAGGAGAGGTTCTTTCTCTTCCTTTTCAATATGGATGAGTGCCCTTTGAAAGCCAAAAGGGAATTGATGTAATCTATTGATTGCCATTTAAACGCCTTTATTAGCTAATTAGTGCAAAATGTAACACGTTTCTGAGCAGAAACAACAACAGCCATGAGAATACAGAAAGGTTCCTCCGAATCTTAGATATACTGGAAGGACAAACGCCCTTATGCAGAGAATCACCAGCAAGTGAAGGGTGTAAATAGTGTCTGTTGTGAAACTGTTACAACACATCAGCTCTGGTTGGAATTGTGACAGCAGGGACAGTCAGAGCAGTGCTGGGACAGTGACAGCAGTGCTGGGACACTCAGAGCAGTGTCCCACCACCAGCAGTGGCTGCAAGCCTCAAGCAGCACTGGTGTTTCCAGCTCAGCTTCCATGGCTGGCAGTGTCTTGCCCCGAGACCCTGCGATGTTCAGGGAAACCACCAAGACTGGAAAATAGGTCATGAGCTGGAGTCTGCCCAGGTCTGAAGTGGCTCAAAGTCATTACCATCTGTTCATCTCAATTGAGAGGCTGGTATCAGTCCAGTTTCAGGTATTCACACGGTAAAAAAACCCTTCCAAAGTGATCCCATGTGGAAATGGGGCTGGCAGAAGGGAGCCATGGCCTGGAGGTTCTAAAGGAGCTCCTTCTGGCACATGCAGACAAGATGCTGGGGATCTGAAGCTCACTTACATGTCATCCCTTTATGATGCATCAGGAGACAATTCTTCCTTTCTACTGTCTAGCACCTTCCACTGGCCAACAGCAGACATTAAAATCACTATCTGACCACTATCTTTGAGAAACATTTTAACCTTACAGCTCTAGAAGGACATAAACCCACCCAAGCTTCTTAACGGGATCTTGGAGAAACGTCCTGAACCTCCTGTGTGAAGCCATGGCCCAGCTATACAACCAAGCTACTCCTTTCTCACTGAGTAAATGATCATGAGCCACTCAGCTACTGCTGTTTAAAACAGCAAAATGCTGGGGGAAAATGGGTGGAGGATGTTCCCCTCACACAGGCCATAAGCATCACCCTGTACTCAGGAGAACTCATGGCTTTTTCCAGCTCAGAGCACTGTCACTCCCACTGATGCCTCTGGTAGCAGAGTGAAAAGAGATGCCAAGGGAGTCCCCTAAAACACAGAGGTGCAGTCTGTGCTGCAGGACCTCAGAAAGCAAGAGTCCTCCAAGTTATTTCAAATTTCAGCCACTTTTACCATCTTATTAAGTAACTAATAAAGACTGCACAATGAAGTATTTCTGTGAACATACACATTTATTCTAAGGCAAAGCTTTTGCCCTTTTCAAATCAACTAAAGGCAACTCTAATTACAACACTTTCATGGATGCATCACTCTATTCAAATTAATTACTCTGCAGAAGTTAATACAACTGAAATTATGTTGTGAACCTTGAGAATGCCAAAGAGAGAAAAGCACACCCAGGGCTCATTGTTCATCCCACTTGGCCCATACAGCCTTGCTCCACACTGCTGGGGCTCTGCTCTTGTTCATGCTCATCCAACTCCTGTCCTGGCCTGATGGAGCTGGCAGCTCCTGACAGATCAGCTCATTTACAACCCTGCTTTTCCCAGCACCAGCAGAGAGACACAGCTCATCTCAAGATTATCAGCAGCACAACAAAGCATTCATACATTTAGCAGACTTTGTATCCTTTCACATGAAACACTCATTCCTTTGATCTCTCCCTGAGAAGGGGTTTCCTTGTTGTGTCAAACTATTAAGGAAATGAAGGAACATCCCCATACAATCCCTCTTTCTTTATGAACTGTAACAAGACAGTCAAAAGAAGGCATTTTCCCCCTAAGATCAGTGTAAGACTATAAACAGCACCAATATTTCTAAACAAGTTGTGCTCCCTCTTTTGACAGGTTTACTCAACTCATTTTTGCTGTAGAAATACTGCCTTGAGTTGATAATTAAGCAGAATAAAAATTTTTATACACTAATGTCACCCTTACAAGGTCAGTGTTTACCTCAGGATTTTAACACAAACAGAAGCTGCTGTAATGTACCTGCTACCACAGTTAATTAAGAACCACTGAGTATCTCTTTTAACATAAAGACATTGCAGGCAGAGTGCAAAAGCTTCATTAAATACCTTTGCTTTCCCTTTCAGGTTTACATTAGATGTCTATGTACGTGTATGTGTGTGTGCAGTCACGTATCGAAATTTTAAGTAAATTCAAGGAGCCCTGAGTGTTTCTCCAAGGAGCTCTCAGTATTTCATCAGCCTACAGCCGCAAGGGGGTTTTTTGTCTCCCTCCTCCCTCCCTGCAGGCTTGCACCGGGCCAGTATGCATGACAGGCAGTAATTAGTCCTGCAGCACTGACCACTCTCCTATACAGAAAAAATGTTGGTTTGTATGGCATCTGATTGATCTTCAATGCAAGTGCACTTGTCCCTACCCCCAAGTGCCGCAAGCCCCACGTCTCCCTAAGCAAGGTGAAAAGCACCAGAGCTCTGGGGTGCACAGCTCTTCCTGGGCTCAGCACAGGCACAGACACCGGTGAGCAATGCAGACAGACAATGGCAGCGATCAGTGCCCCACCAGGATGAGCAGCAGCTCTGGCTCCCTCCCCTGCATTCTGGCAGGGTGGCATCGCCAGCTGCCAGCTGGGCACGCACAGCAAGTAGGTCAAGAGCATCACTCCTTGCAAGAGTTCTCTCTGCTAAATTCTGTGCCAACGACTGCATTACTGCTCCTCAGACCACGGCTCTGAAACTGCTGTTACAAAACCTTTCCCGTGACAGCAGAGGTCGGCTTTTCCAGCTCGAGATGTTTCAGGTTAAGCAAAACCACCACTTTTTGACAAAAGGCCTTTTGATATTAAAATCTGCACTCAGGCCTGTCCTGATTGCACAAAGCAGCTTTCACCAGGACAGCTATTAGAGCTGGGTAAAATCAAGCAACTGAAACCCATAAATTAGGCACTTAAAGGAGATTTAACACACTTACTCTAAAGAATTCTTTGGTTGAGCCTGAATCCAAAGTGCCATAGGCTATTTCAGTTTGTTTAGCCAGGTCCTCGGCACTCTCTATGGGTGAAACCATCCTTTCCACCGTGAGGAAGGCAGCGAGATTAGCAGTGTAGGAAGAGATAATGATGAGGGTGAAGAACCACCAGACTCCTCCGACAATTCGCCCTGAGAGAGATCTATGGAAAAACACACAACATTACATTGCTTTGAAGACAATCCTTGTTTTTCCCTTTCTTCACTGAAGAGAATTTCACAGCACAACTCTTTTGTCCAGATCTTCCAGGTATCTGTGAACAGATGGACTGTGAGCCAGCTCCTGATAACCTTCCTCAGGAGTGAAAAACCAGTGCACACTTGGTCTTATCCGGTGCAACTCTTTTTGTGGTCTTTCAGTGGAAACAAGAACAGTAAATTAAGAGAGAATTCCTTTGAGGAGAGGAACAAGCTCTCCTGACTCCCACAAATCCTTTGTTGGAGAAGGCTTTTGCCAGAAGATTTTTGTTGTCTCTGTGTGCCCAGACTTCCCCTGTGCTGGACATGCTGGGATATGCCAGCATCATGTCCCTTTGCCCAGCTTGGAGGATACAAATGTACCTTTTACTGCATCCACTCCCAAAATGGAACATACAGGAAACTGTAAAAAGGAATCTGAGTGAACATGCAGAAGAATGTACCAAAAATGATCCAGTATCCTTCTCTCATCACAGCCTAGCAGGAATTATAAACTGAATCTGCATACTGAAGTGAGAGGAGAGGCTGGTTTGGTTTATGGTTTATGTTAATTAAAATTTGCATGTTGCACTGTTCCAAGTCAAGCATGTCTCTGCTTTATAAACACCAGAGCAACAGAGAAGGAAACAGAAAAAAACTTGTGTTTAGTTTTTGTTGTGGTCTTTGGGGTTTTTTTGGTTTTTTTTTGTTTGTTTGTTTGTTTTTTAAGGGATTCCATATGGACTTAAGAAAAAGCCTATTTGCAAACACTTAATTACAAAATGCCTAATGGTCAGAAGGTCTGGATGCTGTCAGCAAGAGCTCTTGATGCTTTACAGCAACTGAACATCAACCTCAAAGCATTTGATCTGGGCTAAAGGATGGCAGTGACACAGCACTCAGCTGGGTGGGGAATTTCACTGCCATGAACATTGCTTCCTTAAATACAGCATGTTTACCAAGAATCATTTCAACTGCTCAGACAGAGCTATTTCATGTCTTCCCTTAGCTCTACTGATACCAACAGAGGAAGAATCAATCCCAGACACATCTGGGAGGAACCTGGGTGCTGCAGTCCTCAGTTTGTGTGAAGAGAAGAAATAGAAAACTCTTACCTGTTTATTTGTTTCCTTCAAGCCCCTCAGTGCCATCCCCAGACAGTGGGTACAAGTTGTCCTACCAACAGATGGAGACAGGCAAAAACCAAATGTCCTGTGATGTGCCCCCACCCCACCCACACAGGGGGGTTTGCTGGAAAACTGCCCAGTCTTGGCCAGAGCCTGAGACTGCCTGAGCCATTAAAAAAATGCCATTAAATTATTCAGAAAAAAAAAAATGTATCCATCCAACATTAAAGATCATAACAAAGAAAAAAAATCACCAATACAATAAAAACAAACAGCTTAATCTGAAATATGTGAGAGGAATGTGGAGAAAGGTGAAGCACCACCGTTCTCCACTCTCCTCTGCCCAAGGAGCTAAAGCAGCAGCTCCCTCTGAGAGGGCAGATGAAGGCTGGTTCCTCAGGGTAGGCACACATCCACCAGATCACCTCCCTGTCTTTCCTGAGGGCCTCCCAACAGGATAAAAGGCAACCAAGTTTCAGCTTGGGCTGTGCAGCCCTTTGTGCTCACTAACAGAAGGCTACTATGCTGCAAAGGGAATTTGCAGCAATATCAATACAGAATAATGCCTTAAGTCAAGGAATCTATCTACTTTACCCTAAATTCTTTGTAGGTATCATGTGAGCAGGATGTTACAGATGGCTGCAGGCCTTTCTTGGCCAGCTTCTGTAACAGGTGAGGTCTTGGCTTAAGCTATTTGGTAAAGCTTGATACCCTCTTACTCAGGCTGACACTGTCTTCTCCAACTACAAATCAGTGCCTGCTGAACTTGTCACATAAGGCTTCCTTTGGAGCCAGCAGAGAAAAAGAGAAGAGCCTGACACCCTCAGAAAGAGATTTATCTCACTTGCTGTAGTGTGGGATAAATCTAAAGCTGTCCATCTGTCTCATGAGTTCACAGGGAACCAAGATGCCTCACTAAAACCACAGTCTATTGCTTTCAGACAGCTACACCAGGTGAAACCCATCCTCCTTCAGCTCCTTTCTTCACTACACATTTCCTATCTTCAGAGAAGTCCCGGAGTTGAACTTCTCCTCCCTGCAGTGATGTGGACAATTTCAGAGCCAGACTGAGGAGGGGTTTGGCTAGCAGGTCCAGCAGAGGAAACCTCTACTTCCCTAGAGCAGGACAAGCTCTGTCTGGAGTTTCCAGGTTCCCATGGCCCTCTTGCTTTAAGGCAGGTCTTCAAATAGGAAGATGAAAAAAAGACTTATCAGGGTGTTCTGATAAACTCAGTGGAAGCATTGGGAATAAAATAGTCTGTGTTCATTTTCCCTACAGTTTCCCACAGGAAATGTCTTACATTTCTTAGCATTGGTAGCTGCCCCTTCTGTTGGCAGGACAGATGGGTTGCTAGGAGGGAGATGTGCAGAACGAGTGTTTTCCAACCTCAAGCTGCCACTGCTGCAACAATAAAAGGTTTGTGCCAGGCTGCACGTTCAGACAGCATCACTGAGAAAGGTAACCTGCGTGAACCCAGTCAGACAGACACAGGACAAAGACACCTGAGAGGCAGGAAAAGGGAACAGGGGATCCCCTGATGAAAAAGCCACTTCTCCAAGGTCCTACGTGCTAGAGAGGGGTCTTGGAGATGGAGAGTAGGGCTGTTCTCAGAGGAGTAGAGGTCACTTCAAAGAAAACTGGATGCCACTAGAGTTGTTTCTCCCAGAGTCCTCCAATGAGCACAGAAAGAAGGATTAAACAGCAGTCTGGGCTGACATAGCTGTCACTTGGTGTCACAGGATGAGGAAAAATAAAAATCAAATAAACCACAAAGCTGACGCTGAAGGAAAGACAGACAGACACACAGAGTTCAACAACAAGAACATGGACAAGCATGGCCTGGCAGCCTCCTTGACCAAAGCCCCCCAGTTCCCATCCATCTGCTCAGATGAAGACTCCTTATACCCACTGCAGGGCTGGTGTAGAGGGATGCAGGAGAAAAAGGGTTAATACAGGTACACCAGGCTGGTAATCACAGAGTGCCTGAACCACAGAGGTGTTACTCTATTACTCGCTATTATAGAAAACGCAATCACAGCTTTTAACACCAGCACAACTTTTTCTGAAGTAAGCCATACCTGTCCACATGTGCAATGATGTAATTAAAACAATCAATTAATGCTTCAACTTAATATAGTTTTCCAAATCATCTCAATAAACAGATACTTTATGACATTATTTTAAAGTGAATTAGAGTGCTAACAAATGAGAGGAGCAATACAGATCTGGAACAACAGGATTATAACTCAATTGTCAAAACAAAGTCAGATGGTGTTTTCAAAAGCAAGTAAACAGGAAGAGTGCGTACCTTGAGAGGAAATTTAAAAGGAAGCATGGAGCCAAATGAGAGCAAATTAGTAATGAGAGAAAAAAAATAAACATTCAAATTCACATTCAGTTTCCAGGAGAATAATACATTCAAACAAAACGTTATTTATCAAAATAGCTTGGATTTTGTTTCTGCTCAAGGCCACAAAAGATACTTGATTTCCTATATTACAGATCCATAATAAGCTTCTCACACTACTCTGTGTTTACCTGGGCTGTTTGGGTCGATGGAGCAGGGCTGTGATGCTGACAAATAACCCTGGACACGTGTCCTGGTGTGCAGCCCCTGGATACCCCACACAGCCCCGAGCTCTGGGGCAGCCCTGGGGACACAGCAGGCACAGCCAGCCCTGCTGGAGATGCTCCAGCACAGGAATGCTCTGGGGCTTTCAGCAATGTCACCTTACCCTCACTGCCAGCATCAAAGTCCCACAAAGTCACTCCCATGGCCTTTAATAGAAGCCTCTTGAGTCTTGTGCTGTCAAAGCAGGGACCTAGAAACACACCCTCTAAATGACCAACCTCTTGAGACAGTTTTTAATAACCCCCCTGTCTTTTTCCATCAGCAATTAATTAATCTAGCCTCTTTGTTCTACATGAATAAAGAGCAAAATGAAAATACATGCTCTCATAGAGATTTCAAAGATACTTGTGCTCAGAACAGTGTTACAAATTTGACTGTTTTTTCCTGATTCCATTTGCTGTACACATCTTACATAAAAGCAAGTTTAATAATCTACTTTTGATCCCTCAAAAGTGAATTTTCAATGCTTTAGCTCACTATGCAGAAAACACAGCAGCCTTTGATAGCAGAACAAAACTGCTGAAATAAATGTTGATTACATCAAGGGATGCACTAACCCCCAGCCTTTGGCTGCTCTCTGATTCTGTTTAGACGACTCCTATTAAATACAGAGAGGAGAGTATAGGGATATATCCTCTGGAATATCCACACAGCATACTCACCAAGGACAGATCTAACTAGTCATTAGATGTCACAGCTGTTCCACACAAAGGCAGCTGAAAGAGCCTTTATCAGCAAGTACAAAAGTGTTCTCTCCAGGCTGATGTCGGCATCTCTCTACGAGGGCTGCATGCTCTCATATAAGAAATTTATTCAGACAAAACTCACAATGGAAGAATGAAGCCCCTTTTAGTGGCAATAAAATAGTATGAAACATTCATATAGTCAATGTACTGTGAATGGTGTAACCTTACAAAGATACGGATTAAGAATAGAATACTTGGGAATAGTCCCTTCTACGGCAAAGAAATTTGACATTTTAATCAACCTCAATCAACATATCAGTCAAAGGAACAGTGTTTCTGGAATTTAAAACAAGGTATTAAATTTCTCTTTTTTTCCTGTAACAATGCATGTAACTGAATGTTATCATGGAAGATAACAAAATAACTGCACAACGTCTTCAAATGAGGGCCATATATCAATACTAAGCTAATAGCTTCTGCTGGACAGATAAAATAAATAGATATACTGCTGTCTCTCTCCTTTTATTGTGGGTATTTCCACGGCACTTCCCGTGGTTGTATTGAAAAAACCAGTGTGTTCCACTTGTTATATAAGGTAAATGTCTGACCAAAGAGCGCCAAAGAGTCACATGAGAGCCTCCCCCAAATCCAATGCACTTCTCTCTAGCTGTCAATAGCAGCCCTGGCAGGAGCAGTGCACGCCTGCAGCTTTCCATGTGATGTCCCAGTGCTTATTTCCCGGTCCTTTACATTGGGCACACACATGGCCAACAGCAGTTTAAATGTGCCACCTCTCACCCCCTGGCAGCACTGGGGCAGGGTCACTGCAGGTCTGAGCACAGGCAGGAGCAGGGAGGGCAAACAGAGAGGAGACCAAGAGCTCTCAGGGCACAGGGAGCAGCACAGCCAGACACCAGCAGCTGGGCACTGACACAGATTTATAGGATGATTATTGCACTCCAACACACAAAATCATGACCCTTCCCAAGAAACTTCAGAGAAATTTTGTCACTTGTTTCAGCGAGGCCACTCAGGACTCCTAATGCTGTATGGACCAGGAAAATCTGGCACCTTTTCAGTGATTCAGGTGTGGAAAAAGGCAACCTGGAGATCAACAAGGTGCACTTTGAATGTCAGTACTTAGGAAAAAAGATCTCTCTCTTCCTCTAAAGAGCAGCCTTGTTAAATGGAAAACTACATCCTGTTTCTCTCAGCAGGTGTTTTTAATAAATAAAATGGCTGGAAACTGGTTATTAAATTATTGTCATACAAAATAAAATTATTGCTCCATCGCTAAGAAACTAGATAATTTTACTGCTTATAACAAGCACATCACCAACGTATTTTATCAGTGTGAATGCAGAAACATGACAGATGTTATTAAAAAAAAATAAAAATCTGTGGTATGCATTGTTCAATTAGAGGGAGCTTCACTATTTTAGTTTGGTTTTAAAAATACTTCTCTAAAAAGAAATATAACTCTACAGTAGTTACTAGCAGTGCTCTCTGTTAAATTAGTACTGTATCAATCACACTTTACTACAGCCTTATCCAGAAAAAATTAATAAGAAAAATCTTTCTGGAAACTGGCAATGCTTCTTAGACCATATTGAGCATGAACAGAGGGACAACAGGTGAGACTGGACTGAAATAACAACACAGAGAGGAAAGTAGCACAGCACACCTGGAAACACAAATATGCAAAATGGTGGCAAGCGGAAGGATGAAAGAAGAACATGGTTCAAAAAGAACAAAACTGGAGAAATTAGACTCAAAAGAAAGTAAAGACACTAGCAGGAGCCTTGATGGGAATGGAGATGCTTTAAAGTGCTGTTGCATGTGGCTTTTAAAAAGAAATCTTATTTTGCAAGCAGAATGTGTTGTATGCACCAAGGAGATGACCGTAAAATGAGATATGCAGCAAAAACACGGTAGCCCTCCAAGCATTGCTGAAAACAGAAAACCCCATGCATTTTACAGCCTCAACATGGTGAATATAAGTTTGGCAGAAATGCATAAATGGCATTAGAAGCAATGCTACTTACTCTGGAGGCAGATGTTAGCAAGCATGGTGGCTTGATGAGGATGCTGAATATTGAATGGAAATGTCAAAATAAAAAATTTGGAATTAAAAAGAAATTTGAGAAAATAACATATATGCACCATGGCATCAGAAAATGACCATAAAATGCAAAAAGGTGATGGACTGATATGGAACAAACCTTGGAGAAATATCGCATCCTTGCTGCATAAAGGCACCCAGGGAAAACCAAAGGCTGTTAAATATTCCAAACTCATTTGGAGGGTCAGGAGGATTCTGAGGGTCACGTGGCTCTTCAGTGTTGTCCTCCAAGTGCCACTCATAGGGGCTGAATCTGCTGACTAGGAAAAGAACCACGCTGACGCCAATGTAAGCAAAGACTATACACATCCAAATCTCATAGGCCAAAGGATCCAGGAAAGAGAATACGCCTGGCTTAGATTTCTGAGGCTTCTTGATCATGATGGAGATGCCCAGGCTCATAAAGGGTTTGGAAAAGTCTATGACTTCTTCTCGTACCAATGTTATGGTGAGGGGGGCAACAGCTATATCTGCCCTCTGAAAAGGGAAAACAAACCCAAGTTAGTTACAAGTCAGACACAAGAGAATCACAATTCAGAGTCTCAGGCTAATGAATCACATGATACATTACAACAGTGAGTGGAAATAAATTCTTTGCAGGCTATTTTGCAGTCACTGAAGTTAAGGACTACATGACATTAACAGAAAATTATTAGAAGAAAAATTACAGTCAAATTTGTGCAAGCGGCTCATGACAGCAGCAGATATTTCTATTAAGGTAAAACACATGAATAAACACTACACAAAGTGGACAGTGAGATGGCAACAACACATTGTCATTTTGTAGTAATGGTCTGCAATCACCCATTTGTCTTGAAGACTTTGGACAAATTCTGTGTTTTAATTTTCTCTTTTCCATTCTTTCAGCAAGTTCTCTTTCCTTACTGATTAGTCCAGGATCTTTAAAAGGACTGGAAGTACTCAGTCACTGAATTTCAGCTGCACTTGGGTGCTACTACTTGTATGCTCCTTTAAAACTCCGCTGCAGTAGGGGACAAAAATGGCTCTTAGGGAAACCTCAACTCATCAGTACCTAAACCACTGTGCACCTTTTAAATCAGATTTTCCCCCACTAGTAACTAGGCATCTCTTTCTGGTGGAAAAAAAGCCCAATTAGGTGGAAGTCTGAATAAAAGCTAATGGGAAATATTGATAAGACACGATTAAAATCTGTGCCATAAAATAAATGAATATGCCTTTCTGTGAATCTGATGGTGATGTATGTGACTCTCATTAATATCTGGTTTGCTCCTCCTCCTAGCTATGGGTTTGGGCTTTACATTTGATAAGGAGAAATGGCAAAGACATCTCATGGAGCTGATCAGAGCATCCTGGGCTTGGTGCTTGCTGGTGCTCAGCAGCACGGTGCAGCCATCCTGGAGCAGCCTTGCAGATGAGGACTGGCCTTCCCCACAGCTGCCTCTCTCTGCAGGGCACCCATGTGCACACACAGCCTCAAGCTTTGCTCCAGCCACCCAAGAAAATCTCTCACAGCTCCCACTGGCATGTGCAGCTGCAAGGTCTGTGCCCGAGTTCACTGCTGGAATAATGTGATAAAACCATGCCTGTGCATGTAAGGAAGCCACTGGAAATCATGGCCCTGGGTGCCCCCTCTGACAGCCCTGCTCAGCCCCTTCTGACTGTCATGGGTACTGGGACACTGCCTTTCCTCTTCAGTGGCCCTTCCCTCAAGGAGAAAACCTCAGCTGACTTGTGGTCACTTACTGCAAAAACCTAACTGAACATGGCTTGAATATAAAAACTGAAAATGTCTTTGGATGCCTAGATGTTTACTGGCTTTGCAGATGAATGTGTCCATTACCTAAGGAATGCAGACACTGAGAGGAGGATATGGGTAGAGTGAGGTAACATCTTTGGAAGATGCTGGAACTTGCTCACTGAGAATTCTCCCCTAACACGTATTTCTCTTACAGCTGCTGCTTGTTGAGTTCCTGTTATGTACTGGATGTCTGCAGCTGGGGTGAGATTCACACAGAATATCAGCTTTAAATGTTGTCAGAGTCCACAGCCAGCTGGAAGACTGCACTTTGACCATGCCTCTGTACTTCTTGTTGAACTAATGAGGTACTTACAAATTAATCCTTATTAGAGCAAGCTCAATGGATCAGGACCCCTGCAGAGACCTAGCAAGGCTCCATGTGCAGTGGAGCCCAGGTGGGAGCAGGTGCCTTCCTGCCAGGCACTCCTGCACATGGACTGCCAGCCTTGGAACACCCTGGCAAGGGAGGAAAGGCTCCTGCAGCTGTAAGAGCATTTCATTTCTGGAGCATTTTCATGGAGAATTTTGGACTTGGAGAATTTTAATTCTCCCAAAGTAGTGTTTTAATAGCCAAAGCAGACATGGTGGAACTCTTCCCTAAGTGCTGATGCAGCATGCTATAAGATCTGTATCTCCTTCATGCCCAGCTGAGTTCATGCAGGATGCCCCTGTGGGGGATGAAGCTGATGCTGAAGCACAGACAAATCACTTGTTAAAACCCTGACTGTCACCATGTTCATACCATACAGTACAGATTTCTTTGTTAATGATTTCTAACTGCATTTTAATATTAAATGGGATACAAATACTAATTTTCTGATACATTTCAGACTTCCTGCTTTCCTACCATCCCTACCAAAGGCATTCACCGTATTGGAAACACCAAAAACCACCCTCATCCCTTAGTGAATGTGGCAGCAAATGGTTTCTGCAGAGGGAACAAGCATGGGTTCACACCCAGGGTCTTGAGAAACCAAGGCACTGAGAGTGGACCAGCTACAGTCCAATACCCAAGCCTGGTTGCTCACCACTTCCCTGAATATTAGCTGCACTAGGGAGGTTAAAAAATGGCTCTCTCTTTGCTTATTTATTTAGAGATACAGTATTTGAAATGGAGAGCTTATGGAGAGCTCTAAGCACCCTAAAGGATCATTAATAACTGCAGCACTGCTGAGAACTTCCTCCCTGTTATGGCTGCAGATAAGCAGAAGCCATACAAATTGAGCTCGATTAAAAAGAACACAACCACAAACATGCCCTTCCTCGTACAGAACTGGAGAGGGCTTTAAGAACCTCAACAGCTGAGCTTTGCTAATCACTCATGACTAATGGCGTTTCAAACATCATCTCCACTGCATTTCAGCTGGGCAAGAAATGTCATGGATTCCTCTGAGGCTTGTTCTGTCTTTGCCTGCTCGTGTGGGAGGGATGGATTTAGAGAGGACAGGCAGCACAGAGGCGCTGCCCACTCTCCTCAAAAATGACCCCAGGGAGCTGCAAACCTCCAGACTCCTATGGGGAGGGAGAAAAAAAATAGCAAATGGAAACAGCCTTCTACATGGAGAATGAAAAATAATAAGATGTTCCACCTCTGTAATCCAAAAGGAGGGACGGGATTCTCCTGCTTACAGACCACTAATGACTCTCCCAAATTCAAAGCTGTGCACTGCAGACACTGAGAGATCTGGGCTATGCTCCTGCCTGCACATGCTTTGGTCACTCCTGCTCACAGAACTGAACAGCTTCTTTGCTCCAGGGTCACTTTTCAAGAAGTGCAGAGTCTGGCCTGCAGTGACTTTGTGTGACAGGCTGCACCCCAACTCTGTGCAGCCTGAAGCACAGGGACACTGATGGCAGTGCCACTGGCAGCCAAACCTCTGGGCACCCCACGAGTGCTGAATGCAGGTTCACAGGGGCACCACCAGAGGCTGCACTGCAATGCTGTCTCTGAGCATGTCTGAACACTTCTCAGGGCAGTCTGAGGTTTCCAGGTACCAGAAAAGAGTGTCAGACACAGCAACACATCCCCTGTGGTATTGGCTGGTGAGAGCTACCTTTGTAAAGGCAGTCCAATATCCCCAAGGATATTCAGGGTGTGTTGAGAGGCCAGGTCACGAGGGCAATGTGGTTTTAACACATTAGCTCACACTTATTTAAAGCCAACAGGTCATATCTGACTAGCAACATGCTGCATTGAAGTCTTAATGTGCCCTAGCTGAGCAGTGTAAAAAGGCATCAAGGTGTTAAAACAGCAGTTGGCCCTGTCTGCCACAGTTTGTCAGAGTTAAGTCCATTTGTGATTTCTGTGGATGCCCACAGCTCATTCTGACACGCTCCTGCCATTCACAGATGGAGACATAAAGGGTACATCTGCTTTTGGGGCTGTGGACATATGTGTGTGCATCCTGTGCCTGTGCTTGGACTCAGGTCAGCCAAAGCCCAGGACCAGGGCAGTGTGGCTCAGTGCCAGGGCTGTGATCCTGTCCCTCCACAGCTCAGCCTGGCCAGGGACCACCCCTGTCCCTGTGTCCAGGACCCCACATCTGTCTGTCCCTGTGTCCAGGACCCCACAGCTGTCTGTTCCTGTGTCAGGGTCTGTCTGAGCTGCAGGGCAGCAGCAGCAGGAGCACAGAGCTGCCTTTGGGGACCTGCACCTTTCCCCCTGCAGAACCAGGAGCCAGGAGCTAAGGACAAGCTTCCCCCACCCATGGCACAGCCAGGCTCTGTCAGACCAAGAGCCTGTGGGAGGTTTAGAGGAGAAGTAGGAATTGAGTCAGTCTGCCTCTCTGTTCTAGTTCAAAGGCCAGATGTGCCATCTTTAGGATTTGTTTCAACATGCTGCTGGTGAAGCCAGAGGGGCCCCACTCGAGGCTGGTTTTATCTGCCAAGGGCAGGGGATGTGTCTGCAGCCCCACTCTGACAGAGGCAGAGGCTGCTGGCTGCTGGGGACTGCCTGTCCTTTACACCCCTGCTGCATTCCTTTGTGCTAGTTCACATATTGAGAGGTTTTTATAAAGCCTTGTTTTAACCTGAGCAGAGTTCCAAAGGCTGTAAGGTCTGGCTGCTCTTTTCATTCCCAAAGCATTTGTAGGTACAATTAAGATCAGTGTTAAAACCACTGTCAATTAGCCTCAGTGCTGTGAAAAGCATCAGGCCCGGGGAGGGATGGCTTCCCTGGCTGAACAGGGGAGGAAGAACAGCAGCCTGCTTTAACAGGGGAGGAAGAAATGAAAGCCTGCAGAAAGAGGCTGAGCCCAGAGAAGAGAAAAGACGCCTGTGTAGTGCTCAGCAGCTGGTGGGGACAAAACCCTGAGCACGGGGCCCAGGGAGCTGCTGCTCCTCAGCCCTGGGTCACTGCAGGACAGCACTGGCCCTGCTCGACTGCCCTGCTGCTCAGATTTAAATCACGATTTGCCCTCCTGGACTGAGAATGATTTAGCTACTTCCCTTCTGAAACGTCCAGGAAAAAAAGCTTTACCTATTTTCTATTTTTATTCCGTTGAAAGTTTCCACTATGCTTTGGAAATTTCTTTTAGTTTAAAAAACTAACTGTGCTTGAATGGGTATCTGGTAGGATGAGGAGTTTTATTTTGATGCCACCAGAGTAAAAGAGCAAAATTAAGGGGTTTTTTTTCCAGTCTGAACTGACACTTTTTGATTTATGAAAAACCAAATACATTTCCTTTTATGCCAAATGTCATTATTATTATTAATTAGTATTCCAATTATCATTACTACTACTATTACTGCCATCACTAACATTTAAAACTTGCTAACAAACCACAAAGCTCTGTTACTTCCTCTCCAACAAGACTGCTGGGTTCTCCTGCCTGAAGCAAAGGAGGTTGGAATATCTGCTCAGGCAGAATTCCCTGCCTGGGGGCTGCAGTCCCGGTGCAACCATTGGTGCATTGGTGCATTGGGGCATTGGCACAGCCCCCTCACAGCCACAGGGAAGGACCCAAGGGGACAGCTGAGATTGTCCTTGACTCAGGGACCCTGCAGTGCAGCACTCTCGTGCCCTCCAACCAGACCTGGTGTCAGGGGAGGGAGAATCTCTAACAGGAGGCATTTCAGTGTGTAAATGGCAACGTGGAACTCCTGGGACTGCTCCAGTTGGGCCAGCTAATGCCGAGCTGCAGGGAGTGCTGCACTGGAGCCAGGGCAGTGCAGCCCTGCAGCACGGTGACACATCAGCCCTGCTGCTCTGGGTGCAGCCTGAGGCTCCTCCAATGCAGTGTCTGGGGGCTCCCTTTTCTCCCTGACTCTGCTGCATTCCACAGAAGCAACAGTAACAATGAACTGGCACAGCCAAAACATGAAATACAGCTAATCAGGCTTTTAACACTAAAACGACAAGCACTTCATTTCCTACGACTGCCCTAAGAGCAATTTTAGAAGAGTCGCATGCATGGGGCTATGCAAAAAGGGCTCAGTAGTGAAAAAGCTGGCTGAGATGCCCCAGCAGTGGCAGGGAGGCTGCTGGGTCAGGAATCTGCTGTATTTCACAAATGACTGGTCACTGGTTATCACTTGACACAAATGCAATCCACAGGATTGTGTTTCTGCCACAGCTCAGCTCAGTTACTGCTACCAAAACCAATCAGGCCCCTTTTATCCCACCAAGTCTATCTTCCAGAGATGCTAACAAAGGTACTTAAAATCTAATCTGCCTCTTGTCTTCCCAAAATGGAATCCAGAGGAGCCAATCTTGAGTCATTTTGCTGAGAAGATTCACAGGGGCATTACGGTAACACAGTTTTAGTTCCCTAATAGAGTTTTAAGCCCGTGAGAGATAAAGGAAAGTCAGCACGTAAATTAGGTGCTTGCTCCAAATAATTAGCACTTCTAGAGTATTTTTGATTTTCAAAGGGCTTAGTGCACATCCTCGTGAGTGTGGTACACAGCCCCCCTCATCGGACAGAGAAAGGGGCCAAGGGCATCTCACAATGTTTGCAAACAGAGCTGGGGAAAGGTCTGGAGGGCTGCTGAGGTTTGTTCTCAGAGTTCAGGGGCTGTTTTCCTGCTCACAGAAAGCCAGGAGGATTTCCACTGAGCCTGTAAGCTCAGCTGAGCTGGGCAGTCTGGGGAGCTGCCTCAGCAGCACAGGGCTGGCAGCATTAACCTGGGTCTGCACTCAAACCTCACGGGACACATCTGACCTTTGAATAATTGAGCACTGCAGTGGAGAGGCTTCAGGAACAGAGCTCACAGCATGAGTGCAAGAACTGTTGGGGGTCAGGGAGGAAAACATTCCTCAATTTTTCATTAATGAGAAAACACAGCTGAAAACTGTGCTCAGAATACAAAGGAACTGACCTTTCTGCAGGGGAAAATGAGAATGGTGGGGTGGTTTGGGGGTTGTTTAAAGGAATGGTCTGTGGTGCCTGCAGGGCTGGTTTTGCTGGTGTGGAAAGGTCACAGTCTGGTGAGGGCTAAGTTTGGTGCTAAGGACACAGAGCTCAGAGTTAGGCTGGTCCCAATAGGCTCTGGAAAAGGCAGCTGCAGCCAACCTGCTTATCCCACATTAGTTTGGGTTGGAAAAGACCTCTAAAGATCCTCTAGTTCAACCTCCCTGCAGTAAGCAGGGACATCTTCCACTACATTAGAGTGTTCAGAGCCCTGGCCAGCCTGACCTTCAATGTTTCCAGGGATGGGGCATCCACTGCTTCTCTGGGCAACCTGGGCCAGATCCTCAGCATCCTCACAATCATTAATTTCTTCCTAATATCTAATTCTGAATCCACCTGCTTTCAGTTTAAAGCCATTGCCCCTTGCCTTACCACTACCTGACCCTCTAAAACATCCCTCTCTATCTATCTTGTAGCCCCTTTAGGCATTGGGAGGTGCTCTAAGGTCTCTCTGGAGCCTTCAGCAGGCTGAGTCTCAGCTCTCTGAGCCTTTCCTCACAGGACAGCTTCTGCAGCTCTCAGAGCACGTTTGAGGCCCTTGCTGCAGGTGGCTCTTGTATGCACAGCAGCTGCACAGACTGATCTCAGGGGCTCCAGACACAAAAGCTGCAGCCCATATCACACCTTTCCTCCCCTGGTGTAGGCAGTCCCTGTGCTCTGACTGGTGCCAGCAATTTCAGGTTCTCTCTTGCCATGCTTTTCCCACATGGTATGGTTATTTTTTTAAGTGAATGAACAAGTTTCATTGCTTGTCACTTGCAAGTACATCAAAAGGACCCAATTACAGCTGATACTCTGATATTTCCTGAACCACACACAGAGCAGCTGAGGGTAGAGGTTTCCAATGCAATGTAATTTGCTTGAACTAAACTAAACCTTTGCTTCAGAGGTTCTCAATGGACTTGTGTTCTCTAAGAGAGCGAACATCAGTTTCCCAAATTGCACGACTGAGGCATGGGGAGTTCAGAAGATTTGCATAATGTCAAACCTCAAAGCAACAGGGAAGCAGAGCAGTAATCCAAGGGTCCAGAACCCTGTTTACTTTCTGTAATCAGTAGATTTCCCTCCCTGCCATAATACAATACAACAAAAACATTATTATTTCTATAAAACATTTTCAAGTTGAACAGGCTACCAATTACACAATAAAGCATCAGGACTGACTGCTCTAGAGTAAGAAAACTTGTGAAAACCTAGCAATTATTTAAAAAAGACTGATTCATTTGGAAAGAATTATCTCAGCAAACATTTTGTACCAATGATGATGCATTATCCCAAGGAAATTTTGAGGTGACTTTTAGAAATTAACACTTAGCCACAGAACAAAAGGAGGCAATTGAAATATGGGCTTCTGCTCAGATATTTTTATAAAGGAAAGCTTGTTAAAAATAAACCGCAAAAAAGATTTGGGCGGAATCACAAATCATCTCATTAGCATTTGAGGAAAAAAAAAGATGAAATATCAGCTTGAGAAGTCTTTTCTGCAAAGCCAATTTTCTCCCCCTTCCATCTGGTTTATCTATATTCCAAAATTCTAATTTTCAAAGAACTTTCTAAAATGGCAGTTCCGGACTGTTTTTGTTCTTACTAAACAAAGTGATGTACACCCGATATAGAAATATAAGGAGGAATGCAGTGAATTAGCCTTTTTTTTTTGCCTTTTTTTTTCTTCTNCCTTTGTCTGACAGTTAATTTTTGAAGCCAAACTCAGGGCTTAAAGAGAAAGAACACGTGGGTGATTTCACACCTGCATTGCTTCTTACCCTGAAAAGCAACCATGGAGTTAAATGGGTCAGATACAAACCAAGATCAGTGACCCAGCAAGGCTCAGCACCTCAGATCAGACCTTTAGAGAGAGGGACACCCCCAGCATTCACAGACTGATACAGAAAAAGATCTGGCAAATGAAGAAGAAGCATATGAAGTGCAAACTGGAAATTCTGCTGTAAACAAGAATTTGAAGTTTGCCCAATGCTACTTCTCAACATTTTGTGAACTTTGATTTGGAGAACAGCAGTAAAAAAGGTGACACTTTCCTGCAAGGAAACAATTAGAAAAGCAGACTATAAAAGTGGCAATACAAAGAAATATCTAGAATTTTAAAGGTAGTATTTAAACAGATGATCTTTATTTCGCAATCTATTAATTTTGAGCATAATTTTTTATAAAGAACATTAAAATGAAGGTTAAGAGAAACTTACCCCATAGACCAGTTCACCCACCATGCCATTCCATATCTTAGTCTCAGGGTCCCTAGCTCCATATTTCCCATCTCCAACAATTGACAGTTTGTATTTTATTCCAACATGTTTTGCTATTTCAGAAGCTAAGTCTACACAATATCCTTCATATCTCTCATTCCCTTCTAGTTGTTCATGGTTTTTCTTATACATTACATATGGTGATTCCTTTGAAACAAAAGTAAAGATCAAAAGTCTATGAATGTAAAATACAGCTGTAAACCACACAAAATGAGAGCTGTTATTATCCTTTATATTACCGGCAAGTATTCACAATATTTCCTGCTTTGGTACAGAAATTAGAAAAACAGACTTTGCAGTATAAAATCCTTGGCTGATCCTCCAGCCACACACAGTATAGATTGCATTCCTAGTAAGGAGCCATTGACAACAACAGGACTTTTTACAGTTACACTTCTGTTTGCAGAATTAGGCCTGATTAGACAGTCAAGTAGCATCATTTTAGCAGCAATTCAAGTTTTAGTGTTTAAAGACTGACATATCCAACACCCGTACCATCACCACAATTTCCTAAGGCTCCAGTGGCCAAGAATGGAGATATTTTCAAAGCAGCCTAAGGGAAGCTGGGTTGAAATCCTCAGCAGCATTTTTTGTCACTGAATTCCCTTAGCCTTCTTGGAAAATTCTAGTTGAAATGCTGATTATATCTCACAAAATCAATAGAAGTATAAAACACAATGCTTCAGGAAACAGCATAAAATTGCCTCATGCTTGGCAGAACTGTGAAAAGCACAGAAGTCCCAAGGAAAGGTGTACAGAGCAGGTCTGGGCAGGCGCGGGGACTGACACAGGTGCTGCTGCTCGTGGGACACAGGAAGAGCTTTGCTCCTTTGGAATTGCACAGGTAAAGCTGATTTCACCCAGTGCTAGAGCAGTTCCAGTTCTCTAGAGGCTTCACTGTGCCACCCTCACTCAGTCCACAGGGGCTGGGTTTACAGGAGCTGTACCTGAGTGAGGGGGGCAAGATTTGACTCTCCAGCAGAAAGGCCAATCTCTGTGCTCATTTACACACATGCATCATCACTTCACTTCCATGAGGCACTGCACTGAGTTCAAGTGTCTGGGAAGCAGCAAAGCACAATGGTGAGCTCAGTCAGCTCCTCCTGGGAGCAGACTTACTGATATATATGGAAGTTAGCAGGGTCAAGCCCTCAGAAGATCTCTGGAAGATACTGAACTTTCCAGTCACTTGAATTCACACAGTATTCAACATTGCCTCCTGACAAGGTGTCTATCACACCCCAGGAGTCATGTGCCTTGTTTCCTAAACACAAACACACTAAGAACATAAACTTACCAAGATGGTAGTGACCACTATAGTTCTGTTCTCCACAGATGAAGAGTCATTAGAGGGCAGCTGATCCAGTGCTGGCACATATCTTTCATACTCATTCCAATAACCAGCCTATAAAAATGGAGATTGTTACCTCATTACACGCCTTTACAAGGACCCTGCTACCTGAACTTGTAAGAGCAACACCAAAACCTGTGGCTTCGTAACATTTCTCATTCACTGCTTTTGTCATTAAGAGACTACATTAGCTTTACATCCATTTCCTTAAAGAAATAATGTTCTCGAGCCCAAGAGCAAATCAGCACAAGCCAAATCTAAGTGAAAATACATATTAAATTCTTCCTATCTCAATTCACATCAGTATGGTGCCTGTGGAAAAAAATTCCCATATATCCACAGCATAAGAATATACTACAGACAGGAAAATAAACTGCACAGCATTCTGTGTAAAATCCTCAGACTTTGTTATTTTTATCCAATACAGCCACTGCAGACCTGAGCTGGCTTTAGAGCAGATGCACAGATATTGTTAGCAATCCAGGCACATTATCTGCAGTGTGGAACACAAAGCCCTCTGTGAGCATGAGGTGACTTTATCAGCTGCTGGTGCTGACCTTTGCCTGTATCACTAGGTTACCACAAATTTGTATTTCTGTACAACACAGAAGTAACACTGCTCATTGTACACCTCCCTGAGGGGCTGGGCCATGTTTAGAGGTATTTGGTTATCAAATGTGCAGAAATGTTTAAGAAGTCTCAGTGGTGATCAAGCAGGTTAAGAACCTATCTCCAGGTGAAATCAGGGGATTTAAGAGACTCACCTACACACATTCTTCTCTCAGTACTTTTGAGACCCTGTCTACCTAATTAGGTTTGAACATCTGCCTTAAACTTCTTTTGTAACACTAGGCAACTATCCCACCTAGGATCTATACTTTATTTAGGAGACAAGAGAATTAATATGAAATTCTAATTAAAACCAAACTTATTTTCTGTTAATTTCAGAAGGTTTCATTGGTTCCAGCTTCACTATGGCTCCAAAGCCCAATACGGAGAGGAAGGGAAAGACTGAGAGGAATTTAGAAGACAGAACTAAGCACAGGACCATGACAGAAGGTATTGTGCTTGGCCGTGAAAAAGCTCCAGAAAGATTTTAAGGGAGAAAGTTTATTTGAAGCTGACAGAGAAATCAGTGAAGATGTTCAGCACGGTGAGTGGTTTAGCCTAGGGACTGAACATAACAAGGTTCCTGGGACAGGGAAGACAGCACGAAGGGGACACTCCTCAGGACCTGTTATTACACTGCACCTCTGGTATTTTTGAATTTCATTGGTTTCTCGGAATAAATATTTATGAAGGTGTGAAGACTGGATCTATGTCTTGAAACTCACCTTCCGAGATCCAGCTGCTTTCATTTCATACACATCAATTGTGTAATTTGTTCTCCGCCCATAGGTGTCAAATTGGATGTTCCCTGTCATTCCTTGAACTTGCACCTCAAGGGAATAAGCAGAAAAATATTTTAATAAAAGATTCCCTTAATTTTTTATCTATGCTTCTGACACAGCCAGTTGTACTGCTCAAAACAACCCCAGTCTCCACTCTCTGAGTTCCAGCTGTGGGTATTTGTTAGCACACAGCTGGTGACTCACTGCCACAGTGAGCTGCGTTTAAGGGAAATTAGCCCTGCATTTATGTTTAATGTAAGAAAGACTGACTCTGCCAGGCTTGGTTCACTGGTACAGAAGGAGCACCAGCGAGGCACAAGCAACAATTAGTGCACTTAAACCCCTCAGAGTCTGGCAGAGAGTGATCTGCAGTACAGACCAGAATGGCAGATCACTGCTCATTCTGGGAAGTGCTTTACCTGAACATCAGCCCCAGTGGAGGAGAAAGGAACAAATGTCTTCCCTGAATGAGCACAGACAACTGTCTCCACTGCTTATGGAGTTTTGGTCTGAGTCAGGATGGATGGGTGTACAGACGGTAAATCATTATCATTACCTACTCACATGAATCATCTGAAGAGGAAGTATAAAGTACTTTGTCTCAAAAAAAGGCCTTTCTTATTTCCATGTATGAAAGGATGAGGTATTTTTACCACTTATCAACACTGCCAAGCTGTCATCTCAGGCAGAAAAGGTAAAAGTCTCAAACTTCAGTAAGGGAAAATTAGCTTTAATATTTAGCAAAAACTGTAGAAGTTACAGGAAGAGGTGATGCTAGACAAGCCAAAGGCAAACTGTTCAGGGCTGGTGGCTGATCTGCTGTTCGCTGTTTAGAGATGAGGTGCAAGGCTATATAAAACAAAAATTCCATGGACTCCAAATTATCCAGTGAGCCAAATTCACAATGACATACAGGGAGTTTCTTTTTATCAGTAAGTGGATTTGAACCTTCTTTAAAATAGTTTGTATCACTACGGGGTGGAAAAAATCCGAGTTATTCCTGTCAAGCACTGCAGAACTGCTGCTGCTGCTCTCCAGCTGTTACCTTTGCCCTTACCATTTTCAGTGCTCTCTCTATATCGATGCCTTGGCTCCAGGGCACTGCAGGGTTGGCCAGGCAGTCCCCAGCGCTGCCTCTCCTGGACACGTCCACGCGCTGCCTCCGCAGGTACCGGAAAGCCTCTGCTATCACCAGCACCGCATCGTGGGTCAGGGCAGACGTGTACTGCAATTGTACAAGGGAAATATGGCAACAAACTGCAATGCCACAACTCCCCCAGCTGTACCACACCGCCTCCTCCTCTCTGTTAGAACAGAAGAATCGTGCTTGCGCACCCTTTGCTGGCTTTCAGCTGGTGCTTTGTAACAATTCCATCTATTTCAATTAACAAATTAAAAATATTTTCCTTCTGTATAGCATATAGCACCAAAATAACAATACCAGTTCAATTTAATTGGAAACTTGCTCATCTAGATGAGTTTACTACAAAATTCTGTAACTCCATGCTGGACCATACTGATACCAAAGGAAAGCTCATATTTGAGTTTTTCACTTTAGGTATTTTTTTTTTGTTTTGTTTTTAATAAGATTGCCAAGAGAGCTTTGACTTGAAGTTAACATAAATCATTTCTGTTTGGATCACAATCCTGATTAGGTAGCATCTGTGGCAAGGAATAGATAAGATTACTTTCCTCAGAAAACAGCTATACAAGCAAGTAATCACAAAATAGACTTTAGGCATTACATCACCTTGGTAATTCCCCATCTGCCTTCCCTTACTCCATGATAAATCTGCAGAGGGTAGGTAGTAAGCTGTGTAGCAGCAGCTCTTGATGAAAACCCCCAGAAAACTTCACTTATGTATTCCTGTTGCTGTCAACTTCATTCACTGCTCATCACATGTTGTCTGGTGACACCCCCCAACGCTGTAAATTTAGTATCACCTAGCAGATGTCATCAAAGAGGTTTTTTTGTTGTGTTTTTTTTCCACATGTATCTGTAGTCTGAAAGCTCTTCCCTCCTGGAGTGTTCTGGGCTTTGTATATGAGATCCCTGGGTCCCACTGGCATTACAGCACTCCTGTAATTTCAGGGTCTGTGTACAGGAGCTCCTCTCAGCATGGCCCTGCTGGGAGCAACTGAAGGTGCTCACTCTCTAAGAGCAGATTTCAAGTCCCCTGTAAGTGATCCTCAACAGCACTGTCTTTGTAAGACAATGAGTGAAGCAATGAAGATTGGAAGCTGCATCTGCCTTTCTTTTGGCTGTTGAGATCCTGCCTCCTGAGGAGCCTGGAGGGTCAGGCCACAAGATCTACTGCCCATGTGCAAGTTAGAAAGGCAGAAATCCAAGCTTCAGCTGCTTGTTCAGCTACTCTCTTTGTGAATAAGATCTATTATATTCAGAAATTAATTCTATCCTGCAGGGCAGGATAGCACAATTGCAGGTTCTGCATTTCTTAAAACTGAATATTATCTTACTGCAGGTTCTTCAGTTTGGTATCAGGAACTCTGCACAGAACAAGGCGTGTCTGCATGTGCAGATCAAGAGAATTGTGTCTGACAAGCAAGAGTGCAGAGGCAGGGCTGTGGAGAAGGTTACAGAGCAGACATTTCACTGAGCTTTAAACGACAGCAGCTTACAAACTTCCTGGAGTGGGTGGTGGTTCCTGCTCTGACTGCAGAGCACAGGCACTGACCCTGCCCACCTTTACCTCTCCCTGTGATGCTTTGCAACACTCTCTCCTCTTTTAGAAACTCAACGAAGGTTATACATCACAATCCACACAATAATACAGAACTGGAGCAGTTTGAAGGTATTTGTTCCTGTATTAAAAGCAAGTCTTGTAATAGCTGTCCAATCTAGCACTACATGAAATTTGGACATTGATAATTTTTTCAGCAGACTGCGTCAATTGTCAGTAACCTTAATGCAGTCCCTTCCAAGTCATGCCAAGAGAGCTATCTAATTTTCTACTTTATTTGAATTCTACTTATAAATGCATGAGCATGCAAGGAGAAAAAAGAGAGCAAGAAGGGAAAAGCTGATAAAATACTGAATAAATTAAACATCAGGACTTTAATCTCTAGGCAATTTTATTTCCTAATCAAAAATATTGTACATCAATTTTTAAGTATGCTTTTTGTCTGATTGACAAATACTGTGCACATTCTATAATGAGCTGTACATTTGTGGAAAGGTAATGTAATCTTTGTGTTTCTACCATATACTTAAGATTCTTTTTTAAGGAGGGAGAGTAATTTTTTCCACAGGTAAATTGCCTTCAAGTGGAATAAAATCATCTCAGGTTAACTTTGTATATTTCAGAGCTTTTAAGATTAGTCTGATACTTATCTTCACTTCTGCATCACGGCTAGAATGCTTTAAAAAGCAGGACTAAGTCCTAATCCACAGGCAACAATACACTAATCTCATTTTTGTGGGCTTCTCTTTGCCTTTCTCTGCTTCCTCTGAAATGCCAGCAAGGCTGTGGGATGGCGTGGGATTAAAAAAAATTTCCTCCCTCACAGAAATGACATGATCCCAGGGATGGAAAGTATCTCTCCAAACAGCACCAGTCATTCATGAATGGCACTGCCAGGAAGAGCAGATCCTCCTAAGTGGCTTCTGTTCTGTCCACAGTCCACCCTGGTGCCCCCATGTATGGAACTGGACTGGATTTTTCCTATCTAGTATTTCAATGCTTTCTTACTCATACTGAGACATTACTCCAGTTTATCAAAGTCACTTTGAATTCCAAATCTGTTCCATCCATTTGCATGTGTCCTTCCCAAATCAAACACAAAAGACATGAACTGTCTCATCAGGGCAATGCATTCTAGGTTTGGTGGCCCTGAGAACCAGTCTGGTCACTACCATAGCCAGGTTTCATCCACCTATGGACAGCAGGGAAAAAGAACAGATCTCACCAAAAGAAGAGAAAGAAGGAACATAATAGGAATGTTACTAATATGCAGTGGTCCTAGAAGATTTTATGACTTCTGTGCCTGGACAGTTTCCCTGAAATCTGGGTGAGATAGTCACAGGTTGCAAGTTTCCTACTAACAGATGCATTTACTTCATCTAATCTGGAACTGTTCTGGTGAATCTGGGACTTTCAACCAAGAAGATCTTGAAAAACTTTCTTGGTTTCAGTTATAATAGCCAGACTGTTTAAATAAAGGACAGTGGTGCAAAACAGAGGGTTAGATTATGAGGGTAACTTCCAGCAGCAACTCCTTAGTGAATCCAGAGCTACTTCATTTTGCATGTGAAATTCTCTATTTAAATTACCATTAAAATGGACTAGTAATCCCCATTTTGCATCTAAAACCTAACCTAACTAGCCCCATATCCAGCCCAAGACTATCTCCAGAGGTTAGAAATTTTTATATCCACTGCACAGTGACAGGATTTGCAAGACCAAGCCTTTGCCTCTGAGGAACCCCCAGCACAGTGGGCACTTGTGTGTAACAGCCTCTGCCTCCTTCTGGAAGGACAGAGAATGTTTTGGGATAATCTCACCAGGAATCTGTATCATACTCATGCACATATCTGAGGTTAAAAACTCCCAAAGCATTGTTAAAAGCATATCAGGTCCATCACTGACAGGTTAAAATAAATACCTTTAATGGTGAGTTTTTGGCTTCGGGGAATTCCCTTTCATCAAGCCTCATCCAGCGCTGCAGAAATTGTTGAACCATTGGGTTTTCATTATTAACAATCTGGAATCCAGTAATGTTGGCACCTCCATGCATTACTCTCTCGAGAACAATGTCTGTGAAACCCTGGGAGGACACAGGTAGAAAAAAAAAGAATCATTGCCATCCAAAGCCACTTTTCTCTGGCTCAGTTTTACCTGCTACAACTGCAGCAAAAGACACCATGTAATGTCCCTCCTGTTAGCTGAAAATATTCCACCAAGGAGACAACTACTATCACAACTAGGGTTTTGATAGTGGCATAGAATAGAATTTAAAACATCTTCTTGTTCTTTGCAATAGCAAATTTCCCTTTCAGGTTGTGGCAATGTGGTAGGTAATATTCGCTGGAGTTAATAATTTCAGAAAGAAAACAGCAGGGAAACTTGAAGTACCATTTCCTCTTTTGTCCTGATGATAGGGAAAACTGGTCAAGGACCTCAAATCCCATCTGTACAGCAAAGTGAACACAGAGGTTCAGGGTGGGAAAGACACCCACTCAATCTCTTGCCAGGCAGTTTCCATCACAGCATCCCTCAGCACATCACGTGCAAGCAGAACGGGACCATTCTCTCCCACTCTGTTGTTATTTATACCTGAGGCAGTAAATTGGAGTCTTTTTGATTAGTATGACTTGACTGCAGTCATGTTTCTCTGAATGTCAATGGTTACACATACTAAAAGGCAATCCAGAATAAAAACCTCTGTATTTCTATGCACGAGCTAATCAGTGAGATCATGACTGCTTCTTAAAATGCAAAATGATGCATCTTAAAGTCATACAGTACTTATACTAAATAAGGATATTTTAAAAAATTGTCTTTTCTGCTTTAATCACACCAAAACATGGATACAGAGAATCTTTGAGTAATTAGGATTGCCAACTAGAAAGTGAGAGTTTTGGAAAAACTCACATTTTTCTACTCACAGTAGAAACAGAACCTAAAAATAAGCCTTCCTGCAGGTTTAATTACAAGACAAGACTTTTTATAAGGAACTTAAGTAGATGGTGTTTCAAAAGCATCACAAACACCCCTGAAAGTCAGTCCTACTCTCCAGAAGCAGCTGTGATACAAATATACAGCCTCTTCCTGGTAGGTCAGCACATACACAGGCAAAACTCTACACTCTGAAATACAAAAGAAAAGCTAAACAGCCTTGGTGCTTTACTTGATAGAATTGTTCTCATTTGAAGCTTTTTACCACTTATATAGAAATATGCTACAATTATTTTTCCTGGAGTGCCTAAATTCAAAATACATTATATAGAAAATTAGAGTCACAAGTATCTAATTTATGACAATAGAAATTACTGGAAATATATCATTAAATTATTACTTTAAAATTAGCAGAGAACACGACATTTTCTGACAACAGAAACTGAGCAGACATACCAGTTACAGTATTTACTGAAGTAATTTCTCAAAATCCAAGTACTCATCCATGCATTTCCACTTCCTGATTAAAGTTTCCACAACCTGAATAGAATATTTTACCCTCTAAAATACAGCTAGAATTTCCATGAAGAAAAGCTCTTACCAGGTTAGCTAACATGTAGTGATAGCCTCTAGAATGTTTGCCGAGGATTACAACCTGTGTGGAGGAAAACATGGCATGTTATTTGGTTGTAAGAAGATCACTCTCAACTAATGGAAAAGAGACAGAGAATGAGGATTTTGATAATCTTGCATGTTCAATCCATGGGCAGCACGAGTATTCCAGCTCTGTGGCATTACAGACAAGATGCAGTTATTTGTGTTTTCCAAACACATGGGCAGAGTAGAACACAGAGGAACTCGCAAGGCTGAGGAGACTCTGCTTGCAGAGATGACCTTACCTGGCACATTCACTCTGTGGTCACAGTGTCCTCCCTGCTGACCAGGGTCATTTTAGCTATCAGTTCAAGCATTTCTGCTCTGAAACGAGGTAACACTGCATCTACCCAAAGGAGACTCCTGCTTACTTCGCTCCTTGTCTGTGGAGTGTAGGAGAGGTGCAGGACACAGCCCAGCCACTCACTGAACCAGCACAGCAGGGCTGGGGAGGCTCCAAGTGGGACAGAGAGTTCCCTACAAGAATCCTGACCAAGCCTCTTCATGTATGAACATCTAAAGTTAAATTCCCAAAGTTATAAGCGGTGACCTTCATTGCCTTCTGACAGGTTCCAAAAGGCTTGAAAACTTGTCATTTCCAGGGCATCTAAATGGATATATCTGACCTTACAATGTTTTGTCAAAATTGCTGCTAAATGCTATGTTGCACATTCCACTGAGCAACATCTCCTGCCCTGGCTGACCTCACTTGGGCATCTCTCTGTACAAACAGTCATTAAATGCAATCGCTCAGAGACAGAAGGGCAGCAGGATGAACTCAGCAGCTGCATTCTCTGAGGTGATGGGAACAGTGCAGGCAGCAGCAGCTCTGAACTGTGAACCCTGAGCTCTGCCAGCCCCTGAGCTCCCCACACTGCACGAGTGCTTCTGCATGAGGAAGGAAAGCACAGGCCTGCACGTGTGCCCATGTCTGCACTGCTCATGCCTGCACAGCTGCCTCACCAGCAATGCCACTTGTGCAAGACTGTGCCCCTGCCTTCACACTGTGACCTCAAACATCCATCCAGTCCCACAGCCATCAAATGGGACAATATCCACCAGTAAGAATTTAATTTGTAACTGTGCTGATTGCATGCGTGTCAGGACAGAACCCATCCTACCCAGGCTGGCTGGGTTAAAAACAGCAAACACAATGCTGGCAATACACACAAGTAATATTGTAGTATGTATCCTACAAGCGGCTCAAGCAAAGAGAGGATGCTTTTTGATGGAGAATCATTTGAAAATCTATACATAACCATACAAATATACTCCATGATCTCAGAAACACACTCCAAATGCTACACTCTTTTAAAGACAGCATAACCACTTATATCTTTGCTAAAATCAGATGACATTTGAGTCACTGACTTTAGATACAGTGCTGAGCTTGCTCAAGTTCTTGATTAAATTATTAAGTTCCTAACTGCCTCTTTGGGTAGTATTGTCCTTAATAGATGCCATATCTTTTAAATTCACATTTAATTCTGTAGAATTTGCATACTTCCAGCAGCCTGAAAATAAATTGTTGTTCAGGTCCTCTTGAGAACTGTATGTACACTCTGTTGGTAGAAAGCATCTGCTTTCCTACACTCACATTTGTTTTCTGTGGAAATGTGCAGGCTTCCTTCAGATCATCTGGTGTGCCAGCTATTTGCATACTGAATTCTCTGTATGTTTGAATTTCACCTTAAAGGCAGGTTAGAGAGAAAAACTTATTTAAGAACAACAATTGTGGTTTTAACCTTAACAACAAGTAAGAAAGCTTTTACATTTCTATTCAGAAATGAGTTTATTTAAGAGAAAAGTATCACTCCAGATGAAGTCAGAGGCTCTAAGAAAAACATACATGGAACTGCTAGAGGCATCAGGAGCAATACTGCAAACAGGAAATGTAGGACTCATTAGCATAGATCAGACTCAACTCTGATGTGTTTCGTCTCATGTGTTGTCATGTCACCAAAATGGCTCAGTTTATGAAACCTTTGAGAGCTCCAATGTACTACAGTCAAGCTTTAATTCATAAAGCATCTTTCAGAAGTGACCTGACAGCATTTCTATTCATGCAATCAACCATGTTGGCTCATAACTGTTGAACTGAATCTTAACAAAGTGTTTAAAATTCACTACACACTACACAGCTGTCCTAAATCTTAACAAGCACAACTCTCCTCCTCCCTCACTTTCCACCCTGTACCAACTGTCCAGCATGCTGAAGGGAGCTGCAGGATTAGCCAGCCCAGCAGAAACAATCACAGACATGTGTTACTCCCAGGGGAGCAAAGTGATGGATAAAGCTTTTTTATGAAGAAGGAAAACAGGAGTATAACAGTGTAACAGGAGTATAACAAATAAATCTCATCAACCTCTGATATATTGGGAAGCTTATACAGCAAGTGGGATATTGAATAGTGGTGGTGAATAGAAAGCCAGGATTACAGGGCAAGGATTTCCCAGAGCTACATGTCTTTCCTAAGTTTTGACTTCTGAGACTTAATACTGCTTTCACCTTGACTGAAAGAAAAGCTTATAAGATTTTACACTGAACAAAGAAGAAGAGAAAAAAAATGGCTGGAAACCATCATGAATAATTCAGATTTCTGATCCCACATAATTCTTGCTTTGTACATGAAAAGATCATAATGTAAGGTTTGATACAGAACTAAATAAAATTTGTATTTTTAATTAACTCTTTGGATATTTCCAATTAATTAAGAGAACATCTAGAGGGAACATAACTAAAATGTATCTCCTTTCAAAATAAAAGTAAAATCTGCTGGTCAGCACCAGACTTACTTGAAGTACAGACCTATATGCCAGATTGTGAAATGAAGGCAGCATTGGCAATTTTACTTTTCCTTTTGCCTAAGGGGAGTTATTTTTTGAATGTAAGCATAAAGACAATTTCATTTCCACTGCATCAGTAATCATGATAATAAATAGGCAATTACGAATTTTTGCCTTAGCTTTTAGATTTTTCTCAAACTTTTGGAAGATAGCACTAAAGATATTAACTGGCTAATATTAAGTTGGTATGAACCATTTTGGTATTTCTAGAGCAATAATGACAATTCTCTCATGAGGACACTCCTACCCTGGTGAGCTCAGAGTTGGACACAGCTTTTCAGACGCAGTCCCAGCACTGCAGAGTGAAAAGGAAGGGTCACCTGCAGTGACCTGCTGACCATGGCAATCCAGTGCAGCCCAGGAAGCTGTGCCAGTGCAGGGCTGGCCTGTGCTCAGCCTGACTGCCAGGACCCCAAGATCCTTCTCTGCAGAGCTGCTTTCCAGCCAGGAAGCCTCTGCCCAGTCTGTAGTGGTGCACAGGGCTGTTCTTCTTCAGGTGCAGAGCTTTGCTATTGCTTTTGTTCAGCTTTGTGAGGCTCCATTCTGCTCACTCCAGCAGCCTGTCCCAGTCTTGTAGCACAATTACCTGGTCATCACTCCTTTAAGATTCCATATCAGCAAACCTGCTGAGACTGCAGCCCATCCCACACCCTCCAGATCCCTGAGAGCTCAAACAGGATCAGCCCCTGTACAGGGTACCCCAAACACTCACCAACCTCCAGCTGGCCCCTGGGCTGCTCATCACAACCCTCTAAGCCCAGCAGTTCAGTCATCTTTAAATCCACCTTCCTGCCTCTGGGGGCTTTGATTTTAAAAAGTTGTTGAAAAATACAAGCTAAGAGGATATGCTTGCACTTGTACTGAGAGAAGGAGCTATCCTGACTCTGGCAGCAGGGAAAGAAAAACTACCATGTCCAATTAATACCTGTGAGGAGCATATCTTCCCTACACTTGAATTCACTGCCATCTTGTCAGATTAATCTGACCAGCATGTCAGACTGAAGATTTATCATCCTTTATTTACAAATGAAAATAGAAAGAAAAAAAAACTAGATCACAAAAGTACAGACTACCTCATTCACAGCTCAAACCCACAATATTTTATGAGTCTATTAGATCTTTCCATAACATAAAATGCTGATGCTGACAGGCAGTATTGCCACAAAGAAAGTCTGAAAATTTTTACTGTGCTTTTCATACCTGACAAGTGGCAGAAATGTGCCACTTTAATGGAATGACAGGCAGAGACCTGACCTGCTGTAATGTGTCTTTCCATTTTGCCGTATCTGGGAACAATGAGGCAGTGTTAACTCTACAGCTCCTCTTTCCTAGGTTTTAGTAAGACAGTAGTAAGAAAAATGAGATTTCCCATAAGATCAGAGTTAAAAAGTATTTTGTTGTCTTTGTTGAGGTTATTTGTGTATTAATTTGGGCTCCATCATTGCAAAAATCCCGCACTTTTAAAAAAAGAATCTACTGTTTTTCAAGCATACACACACATTTCTGAGGACAGGAGAACTTAGCTACCTCTAGTCAGACAGCAATGTGCCTTTACACCTTGCTATAGAAATACAATTATGACACCTTTTCCTTCAAAGCAATGAGCAAACGTCAGAAGTGATTGCACAATTCTTCCTTTCCCACAGCAAACAAGCAAAAGTGATAAATGGACTCAGGGAGAAAAAAATGTTAACAGCATGGCCAGGATGAGCTATCAGTGGTGATTGCACTTCATGGGAACAGAGGGATATCAAGCACAGCAACAACTGTCTGGAAGCCTGAATTGCTGTGGAGCACACTGTCCTCTCACCTGGGCACCAGGTCAGGTGTTCTCTAGCTCCTGCCCCTACTGAAAGCATTTCTGTTCTGAGGATGGAGCTACCTGAAGCTTATCTCAGATCTGAGCAGCTCCTACCTTTACTGGATTCAATGACAGAAGTTGTGCTGCTGCTACCAGTGGTACTGGCTAATTATTCTGCAGGACTAAATGAAGAAATGAGAGGAACAGAATACCAGGGTGACCATCCAATTAGTTTAACAGAAACTGAAAGCAAGGCCCAGAACGTTGTCAATGTGTTAGCAAGATGTTTAAAGTCTCCTGAGTGCCATCTGCAAGTACTGCAGCTCAGCTGTGTTCCTCCCCCTCAGGAAAAGCAGGAGTTTATGAATTGCAGAGTCTCCTGCCCACTCCTGCAGTGGGATCTGCAGCCATGGCTCTGCAGTTTACAAACAGCTCTGCAGTCACCTCCTGCAGTGTCACACGTGAGCAATGGACATTAGCACACAATCACTCCTCACTCTGTTTGCACAGGTCACCCCTCATCACATCAATTTTCCAGACAGGAGTAGGAAAACCAGGCGGAGAACAGAAAATAAAACTTGTCCTGTGGGATCCCTTGTAAGCTCAGTGGCTCAATTTCACTGTAAGCTTGCAGAGCCCACTCACTTGTTTTCCAATTGACACATAAGCCTCTGAAGGAAGACCGAATTCCCTTTGAGGATTATAAACACTAGATAAGGTTCAATCTGCTCTCAGTGAATTTACTAAAAAGGGCTTTTTTTGGTGTCACAATTTTGTCTCTTTCTATCCCACCAACTCCACCAGTGCCAACACATGAGGTTCCCCAGGGACCACAATCTCATGGTGACAAAAGATACCCCCAGCTACAGGTGGTCTGTCACTGCCAAACAAGTGATGCCTGTCCTGCCTTTAATTCTGCAGAGACAAAACCATTTCCACATTCTGCAGGAGCTGCTTCCCTCACACAAAGGGTCAAAACCTCGGGACTGTAACTGTAGTGCAAACCCAGGGAAGGTGATTTATCTCTTCACTTGCTATTAACAGGACAGGAATCTGGCCACCAGGGAGAGTGATGCTGTAAAATATGCAGTAAACAATGATTTCATTTATATGAAGAATGAGTATTATATTCCATTTGAGTTAAATATTAAATGAAGAATGTGTTAAATATTAAGATGAAGATTTCACACACATATTATTTGTTGCAGATAAAAATAACTGAATATATATCTGAGATTAATTCATCCACCATTCCAGAGTCTTCATGCCCTTTAGAGAATGTCACAAACCCACACACAGTCACAATTGATGTATTTTGTATTTTTGTGCGGTATATAGACCTAAGAATTTTACTTCCATGCTACTGCCACCTTACACATTTGTGACTAAACTTTATAACCAAATCCTCACTTTTCTCTACAGCACAATATCAAGATCATTTGTTTGGGCATATAAAACATTCTTCAAACAGCTTTTGGCTGTTCTGCAGTGAATCTCTCACGGGAGATTCTCTCCTAGAGAAGCAGAATCTCCTAGAAGAAGAGGACAAAAATGTGCTTGGGGGAAGCAGGGAATTGATGCCTCTGAAGCACTTCATTAGGTTTTCCCCCTCTGGCCCCCTTCCTGTGTCCTTCTGTCCCTTGCCTCTCTCCTTCATGACAGTCACATCAAGAGTGAAATTCTGCTTTTAGGCCATCTCCAGATAGATGATGGTTGTACATGTTAGTCCTTGGAGGGTAATTAATGCAACATCTGAAAGTTGTCTGGTGCTTCCTTCTCCCTCCATATGGCTAAAACTTCTTTTCCCATAACTAATCTGACATTTGCTGATGGAAGATTGTGTAGGGGAATACACATTCAATTTGCGCATAAAAGGTTACATTAGAAATTATTTCAGAAAAAAAGTACAAACAGCAACATTGGTTCTGAGGGCATGATGCTTTCTCTTAATTTCTTTCACTGTGCTGACAAAATTTTTTGTGCCCTGAAAAAATTTTCTTCAGCTCATTTTCCTTGCTATGACTTAGCAATATTGCCAGATTAACTAATCTGTTGGCACAATTATTGTTAAAAGACATATTTGACTGCAAAACATCAGATCAGAGCACACAGAGATGAAGAGTTTTATGATCTCTGCCATCCATAATCACAATTATTTACTCTTTAAGCGGAATAGAATTCACTAAATAAACTTTCTATCAAAATTTCTTCTTTACTCAGACAGACAAAACAAGTGTTGTATCTCTCAGGACTGCATTTCTCTTCACAACTCACATCCTTCAATACAAAGACCTGCATGTCAAAAATAATCAAACCTTAAACTGCCTTTCATCACCTGAAGCTAGTTCACTAAAAAGAAGACCAGATACAAGGGGCTGTTACCACCACAACAAAAATTCTTTGTATCATATCAAAAGGATACTCAAAACTGCTGAGACCTTTCCCCCTTATTTTGCCAAGATACCTTCAAGAAAAGATGCTTGTTCCCAGACAGCTTCCTTGAAGAGACGTGTCATAGGAATTTTTAATTAGTGAATTCTTTAGATTCTTAATTAAGGGCAACGAACTAAAAATCCAGTTGTGTTCTGGAGCTTTTGCAGCTGTATTTATGGGAAGCAAATGACTTATTACCTATGTTACCCTGCAGCAGTGGGTTTCACACATAGGTAATTTTAAGGAGATGATATTTAAATTGTCTACCAGTTCTAGTGTATTTTTTAAGAAATATCTTCCCTCAAGAAATGATCATGACAGATGATTTAACATCCAAGGAAGTTCCAGTACTTTTTCAAGCCTCTGCTTGGCTTTCAATTCTGTGAAACTGTACATCCATACCCTTGCAATCGCAGACACACACAAACAATGCTCATTTCTTCTTTTCATACCCCACAGCTTTTCATATCCCAAAACTTCTTCAGTCTTACCTGCTCAAGATATAAACATCCACTGGGAGAGGAAAGGAAGAAATCAGGTAAACTGAGTGACACAGTTTTCATTTTTAAAACACACAAATTTCCCATTTTCTCCACACTTCCCATCAGCATGTCAGAGTAAAATCCCAGTGTTATTCCCTGGAATTGGACAAGAGTCCTTGGACAAAGAATTCTGCTTATATAAACTATTACTGCATGTCAGGATCACTTCAAACTATTATTTGGATATAACCCAGAAGTGTCGCAGTAATTCAGTCCCAGTGCTCACATGAGAATTTTTTGGAAGGGTTTTGTAGTGCAGAGCACTGCCTTCAAGCAGACCAAAAATACTGAATAGTACTCATTCTTTTTGCTGTTTTTTTTTTTTTTTTTCTTTTTAAGCATTTTCTTTCCAAATGCCCTACAAAACTAAGAAAAAAAAAAAGTCAGTGCAATCTCCTCTAAGAAAGACAAGGTTACTTTTTCTTACAATTTTTTATTATAAATAGCATTTTACTGTGACTGGAATTGCTCTCAATTTGCTTTTTCTCAATGCTTTCAAAGAGTCTGAAAGGTTTATTCTGCTTCCCTATAAGCAGCACTCTGCAATATTTCCAAGTAACTTGGTGCATAAACCATGAACTGAAAAAGATTATGAAGAGTTGATTTATTTTCACTAGATTTAGTTTATGCAGCAGGGGTGACTGTTTTACTCATATAAGGTAATAGAGATACAGCAATATTTTTCTTTTCTGATTCTTTACAAATGATTCTGCATTTTTCCAGGATAGAAGATACACAGGGTATTATTTTAAGGGTCTATGTACATTGCTGATAATTTTATTTATTTATTACACATTTTGGAAGAAAGAGCTTCCAGTAATACTTACACCATTATACCTCCACATGCATGCCTATGGTGTGACACGAACAAATTTAATTTAGTAACATGGGCTTTTTTAAGCTAGGGAACATTAGTTTTCTCTAAAATTATTATGCTGCTTTCCAGCTCACTGGCTGGATGCTGTGAGGTAAGTTTGCATTTGAGTTGAGTTGACTGATAGGGCATGATTCTCTATAAATTTAGTCCAGGCAGCCCCTGATGTCTTAAATCTGCTCCCTACAGGCAGGTGGAATTGCACAGGTAAGAGGGTGGGATCAGAGCCAGGAATCCCATCTGAATGTACAATTACAGCACTGAGAGATGCACTGGGATGGTCCCTCCACAGTGCCTGACCCAACCCCTGGAGCCTGGGGATCAGGGACAGGAATCCCATCTGAATGTACAATTACAGCCCTGAGATTGAACAGGAATGATCCCTCCACAGTGCCTGACCCAACCCCTGGAGCCTGGAGCAAACATCCCCCAGCTCTGACCACACCTCTGCACCTCACCTTTGGGGATGCCTCTCCACAGGACTGCAGCTGTGAACTCTCAGGGTGTTCCAGACTGCAGCACCACCAGCAGCTGGGCTCAAAAAGCCCACTCTGAAAATCTTACTGCAGTGTAACTGCGCTCTAGGAGATGCAGCTGGGAACACCTTGGTCCAGGAGGGGCCCTGAAAAGCCCCAGTGGTTCTCCTCCTCCCCTGGATACGTGATTCACATCACACTGGAGCCATTAATCCCAGCTTAGTGAGCTGTGAAAAAGACACACGCTCTTGTGCAGCTTTTCTCTTACTGAGCTGGGACTTCTTCCCTTGTAAATGAACTGATGAGACACCAGAACTGTCGTGCTGTCTCTGGTGATGTACAACGCCTGTTTGCACAGTGGTACTGTGCTATTACTATTCATTTTGATAGTGTGTTTCCTTCCTCTCCCTGCAGTTGGTTCATCTGAATTGTCGCCAAGATGGTTGGTTGCCTTGGAAACTAATTAAGGAAAGGCTTTGGTTAGAAGCAGAGTTTCAAGCATTAAACTATTTGAGAGACAGATGCAGAAATTAAGGTAATGTCTGCTAAGATGAAAGGGCTTATCCTTTATGTATAAGAAGAAAGAACCACATTTAAATGCCAGGACTGAAACAAAGCAACTTACACACAAACTGATTTTTAAAACCTGGAAGAGATGAGTGAGCGAGGGGTTTCAAAATCACTCAGAAGCTTAGAAGAGGTGACAATGATTCCCAAAGCTATTAGAGATGAAGAGATGGATAAATAGGGAAAGACAAAAACTCAGGGGATCAAATGTTGAACAAGTTGTAGCCAGCTCTCCCTTTTCCTCAAATACTCTGTGTCTTTAAAACATTTCTTGTGAATGTTGTTTTTGAAAAATACCTGTAGGGCTAACGAAAGCCCAAACCCTCTCCTCCAGTCCAGGTATGGCACAAGAAGCATCCGTGAGCACATCTGCTCCCAAAGCTCACCAAAGGCAACAGAGAAAGGAGAGGGCCAATGGCCCTCAGGATCTCTGCCCCTGAGGCCACAAGGGTGACAATGACTTGGCCACAATGGTGACAACCTGAGCAGCTCAGACAGTGTGGACACAGGCTAAGCAGTGACTGGGCCTCTCAGAGGCTCAGGGCAAACACATGCACCATTTCTGTGTGCTGAAAAGCTGCATAGAAAGGTGAACTCTGCAGCAAATTGAGCTTTTACAGCTACCTATTAACTGAAGTTCAAAGCAAATACAATCCCTGTATGAGCACAATGATAGACATTTAAATATCATTTCCAGGATAATGGCTGACTCTCTACTTGCAACAGCACAACTAAGCAAAGATTTTGGTTCTCTCTACATTTAATGGCAATGCAGAAGTTTCCATATAAATATGACTGTAACAGCAACTGCAAGCTACAAATATTGTGGTAAGAATATGCAAAGTATTAAACCAGATGCATGTGTGTGCATTGGTGTGTGCATTTATATCCCATAAATTATCATAACACATAAAATGAGTAGCTGCTACAATCACAGAAAAATAAAAACTCTAATGGTGACTTCAGGTTCATATGCCCCTGGCACAAGAAACAAGAGTTGCTTGGCAGCAATCCTCTACATACAGCAGCTTCCACATTTACAGTGAGATGTTGCTGGTACTGATTATTATTACTACTGATCAGATACATTTTAAACTGTGCTTTAATGCCTTTTGAACACTTTTAAGCTTTGTGTGCCATTATTTCAATCATTCTGCAGGATGACTAATAATGCTCTGATGAATTCCTGTCATTTGGAACCTGGCTTGTTTTATGAAATCTGGATGATGGCTTTGGAGAGATATTCCTTTTTATAAGCTAGAAATTCTCTCCTCAGGTATGTGTGAGATGTGCTGTACGTGGGGCAATTAACCCAAGCTGTTCCTCCCTCTGCTTTAGCAATTCATCTCCTGCCCTTCCTGAGTTTCACAGCTGACAGGAGCAGGCCCTTTAAGGCAGATACAGCTGTCACTTTTGACTTATGTCCACTCTCACTCTTCTGCTGGCTGTGTCCTGAGGGTGCCTGACCTAAGAATTCCCCTTTCCTCCCCATATGCCCATATGGACTTGGGAGCTGCTGAAACTCCCTAGGTGTGAAGGGAAAGAAGTGACCTTTCCTTCTGCTTTACATCCTGGTTTCAACAATACTCATGGGTATCTAATGAAGAAATGCCCTAAATTTTAAGTTTCTAGTTCACTGGAAATGTAAAAATGAACTGTACCAGTTTCAGAGTGATGTTACACAACAGTCTACAGAGCAGAGAGTCTCTTGGAGCCCCAGCTGAACCCCCAGCTGCAGACAGAGGATCAAATCAGCCTGTGACACGGCTGTGGCCCTGAGCCTGCAGCAGGCACTGGGCACAGGCTCTGCAGGGCTGCTCCGAGCAGTGCAAGGCCTTCAGAGGACATGGCACTGCTGGGCTTCAAAAGCAAACAAACTACTCACAGCTCTGCTTCAAGTGTCCTCCTGTATTTGTAGGCAATTGTATTTTAAATTGCTGTGGAGAACACAGGCAAAGCCCCACCAGACCATCTGGTTATAATGGAACACATAAAGCAGGAAGTTTACATGACAGCAGTGTTGAAGCTTTTCAATTACATTTTTCTCCTCTTGTTATTTTTAATGACTGTTCATCAACCCAATGCTGCAGGTCTGTGTTTATTCTTACAGCACCCTAAATGTAAAAGCTGCAGTGCAGTGAGCTCTCTCCTCTCCATCACAGTGAGATGTCAGCAGCTCTGCAGGGAGATGCAGCTGGGGCTGTACTGCAAAGCTGCACAGCTCCATCCTAATCTCACCATTTCACACTCGAAGGTCACCACAGTCAGTGCCTGCACAGGATAGAGTTCAGGCAATCAGATTCCTTCTTAATCCTAGAGATGCTTCACTCTAAGTTGTCTTTGGCAGTCTGGCTGTCATTGTAAAACTTTGGGGACTGCATTCTCCACCGTAATACTGCTTTTGCTTTGTGATATGCCTTCACTTAATACAGCCACTGCCTTGGAGCCTAACGTTCCTGACCAACTTTGGAGATAGCATCCTTTTGATAAAAGCATGCAGGCTCTGGAATAAACAGGTCTTTTGTAAAGTTCCACCATTTTGATCCTGAATGGAGTTTCTTCCTCCTCACTTGCCCTCAGGAGATTTTCTTTTAAGTGGACATAAAGCCACTCTAGCCTGAAATACAGCTTATTATCCTGGGAATAAGAAAAACATATTTCTTAACTCAAAACCATGTCTCTAAATACATGGTTGAACAGGCTAAGGCTTACTGTTAGCTCTCACAAGAAAATGTTCTGCTGTTTATGCGAACAAAATTTTATATCTATCTGTGAAGAAATACAGAATATTTTAGCATCAAGGGACAAGAAGTGTGGGGAGTTTATGAATTTTGCATGATGTAAGTGCTGCTATCTATCTGTATGCCTGAGAGGCCAGTAGATGATTGAATTGGATATAGTTTTGTTGTGCAAGGGGGATATAGATCCAGATGCTCAGTGGCTATAGAACTAAAGGGCAAGTGAACAAACAGACAGCAACTTACAGATAACTACTGATTTCTGTGCTTCCCTCTATTTTACAGCTGAACAGGTTTGAGCAGGGTATCCACCTCCAGGACAAAACATAAGGCCTGTCACAAAACCTTCTGAATGGAGAATGAAAACAGATCAACCTGCAGTATGAAATTTGGCACAAAATAGGTTACTCAGGCAGAGTAGAAGCTGGGGTGCCCTCCTTTTCTGACCTTATATTTACAGTGGTCAGGTACCAGGCAGCCCTGAGAAGAGAAATAATTCATGTGACAGGTTACAGGTCTTGGAAATGTAGGGACATTCCCATGTGCCATATGCTAAAGGCATATGGAATACTTAAGGTCACTGACTCACATGTCTGTACACTGCTGGAGCAAGGTATAGAATATTCCAGAATGACCTGAAGTCTCAGAAGAAAATCCCCAGATGTGTAATTGTCTTTGGATGAGCCTGAATTTTTGGAAGAGATGCATACCCTGATCTGAATGGGTTGAAAAAAGGATCAAAGAAAGAGAAATGCACACATTGACCAGCCTGACACAGGAAAAGAGGTCACTCTCAGTGAATCCAAGCACTAACACAAAGCCATGATACATGGCTGTGGAGCAGAGCACGGACAAGCTTGCTGAACGGGCTGGCCAGGAGCCCAAAAGTCTGATAGCAAACTCAGTGCGTGTGTAGACTGTTTAGTGCTTTACAGTCTGTTTATTTCTGCTATGGCTTTTCCTCTTGAATAAGTTCTATTTAAGCCTCTGAAATCCAGGGTCACTGGCAAATGCTGCTGCTGACTCAGAGAATGAAATAACAGGTGCCACACAGTAACCACATAAATCCCCTCTCTGGAGGGAGGCAGCACTCCCAGAAGCTGATGGGAGGGTTGACCTTTGGAGTTCTGCTTCCAGGAGGCCAAAAAAAGGGAGTGGGATGGAAAGGCAGCTGGGTTGAGGCAGCCTATAGCAGCCCTCTGTGGGACACAGTTTGTCCATCAGTACTCTGCCACAGCAGCTCAGACAGGCACAGTGTCTTGGCTTCCTTTTGTTCTCACTGGGAAAAACAAACCCATGTGCAAAGTGCATCAGCAAGTGGGAACGGGCTCAGACATTACTGCTTCTCAGCTGAGCAGCCTTCCTGGACTCTACACACAGCACTGAACTGACTTTTTAAACTGCAATAAAATGCTAGATTTGAAATATGCAAATCCAGACTTATCTCTCCCCTCAATAATATGCTATCAGCAAACACACTTGGCTAGAAAAAAAGACAACTCTCCATTCCCTTGAGCAAACTGGATGGATGGACGGATTTAAGTATGATATATATTTGTGAAAACGTTTAACTACTTTATGAGAAGATAATAGGGTAAGCAGAGGAGATGGAAGGAAAAGCCTACAAACAATAATTGTTCAGCTATCAACCTAGGGTCCCCATCCACCACCATTACTGACTTCCCCTGCAGAAATTTAAGTCACTGCTTTTCAGTATCCAATTAAAAAAACCTCTAGAAATTGTTGACAGAAGGTATTTTTAGCATCAGGGCACCAGCATGTACTGTAGAGTTTGGGGAAACCTGGAAGCCCCAGTAACAAATTTTTCTTTAACAGATGCTAATCATGATGACAGAAGACCGAATCATACACTTAAAAAAATTTAAACTTCACTAGAGTTGAATTTAGAATAGTAGCAGAAGAAAAGAGTCACATGGGTTTTTTTACCAAACCACATAGTTTGCTTGGTATACAGCTTTCCTTTTAGGCACTGAAATGGTTTGACTTTTTTTTCTCTTCCTTGGACAACAGAAGAAAAAATGAGAACAAATGTAAATGAAGTCAGATCAAACAAAAGGCTTGCTTCTCACTGAGAGTGGGCCCAGGGAGCTCTTTGAGCTTGGCTCAGGAGTGCTCTCCTGCAGCATTTGCAGAAGAGCGGGCTGTGGGTGGATATGCTGTTTTGCATCTTTTCCAAGAACATGAACAAAAGAAAGAAACAAAAAAAGGAGAAGTTTCTTACACTTTTCAGTATGAATTTCCCTGAAGAGAGCACTCACTACACTGCCTAAAAATACAACATTAAATGCAATGCTGTGTGTTAGCATCACAACCATGCCAGTCAGAGCTAGGGACCAGCACAGCTTGTGCCCTGCTCTCTTGGGCACCTCTTTCCCTGCTCTGGAAGTAGCAGCTATGGCACCTGGCTGTCCCCACAAACTCACCCTCATTGATACACCTCAAGGCTTGACAGGAACTGAATGTTTTGAGAAGGAATGCAGTGAACACATTTTTCATGTTTCCCAGGGTTTATGGCAGTGAGGTCATTTTGTTGGCTGTTTACAATACAACACTTCTAAGAGATATGTTAATTCTTCATCAAATTTAAATGTTACTCTTGATCTATTCCATACTATGAACCCACAGTTCAATTGACAAATTGGCAGTAATCAGAGAGTTTTCACTCTTAATGCAAGTGAATTCCCACATGCCTGTAAATAACCAAGCAGGGTGGATTTGGTGCCACATCAGCAGCAGCTTTGCTGTGAGCCCAGGCAGCAGGGAACTGTCCTGAGTCTGCTTCCAACAATTCCTATCTGTTACTACAGCTCTCCAAGCACCTTGCACGGCACAGCCAGTGGCGCAGGCACAGGGGGCAGCACCCTGGGGTGGCCAGAGGGTTTGGCCATTCCTCTGGGGCAAAGCCAACCCTGGGAAAGTCATGCAAGAGCAAAACAGCCACTGCAAATGCATCTTCTCCCACAAAGGTGCTTAGACTCCCACATCCACAATTTAAGCCTGTCAACAGCACTAGCTGTGCAGAGGGGAGGGCTTTATGTACCAAAATGCACTAATGAATCGTTTGCACTACCAGCTGAATTTTTCATCAGCAGGGTTTCTTTCTGGGAATTCTTTAAGATGATTCTGTGATACTTCACTGGCTTTTTATTCTTGTTTCATGTTCCACTTAAAAAACTGCACCTGTCTTGCAAACCTCACAAGCAGCCTTGATTCCAGTAATGTTACTCTGGCAGCTGAAGTTTTAGGTTCCTTACCTACTTAAAAATAATTCATTATTAACATTGGGGAAAAAATATCACAGTGACGTTTCCTGGTAGGTTCCATATAAGTGCTGCCACCAACGATGAGCATTTTTATTTTACTAGCTAACTGGCCAGTTTTTGGGACTCACATCTCAGAGGATACTTAATAATCTCTAGAAATAAACAGTTCTGGAAATATAAATTATGTCTGTCACAGAGAGATCACAATTTCTGAAAAGCAGATACCTGTTCCAAAATGGTGTTGATTCTGTCTACTTCACAGTCAATTAAGTATCTTTTTTCTTGCCGTCTGTCCATCTCCTCTATAATTCTTCTGAACTCTTGAACATCTTTTATGCTTCCTACAGATCTGGCTGTCACTTGCCAGTTGTTCTGTACTGCTGCTTCCATAATTGCCTGAAGAATGGAAAATCCTGTGGGGGAAGAGACAATACAACCATTTAAAAGCAGAACAAAAACAAAAACTCTTTTGAATGTTTGACAAAAACTTGCATCATCTAAAGGGACACAGACTAGCTGAGAGCCTACAAGTGCTTCACTGCTTGAGAAAACCACAGAGTAGGGACCAGTTCCTTCTCTCAGTGATGCCACTGGCAAAGTCACTGACTTCAGCAGAAGGTCTTGGTGCTGTATCACTGCAAGGCAAATCAGAATCTGCCCAGTGTCCCAGATTATGATCCTCTCAGGGATGTTTATGGTCATGCCAGGGTCTGTGCCAGCTGAGAATAGGAGCCTGCAGCCATTACTTGGGCAGAAGTCCATTCAGGCTGAGGAGCAGGACAAAAGGGGTGATTTGCCTGTGCAGACTGCAGCAATGGGTCATTAGCTGGCAGGGATCCAAGCACTGCCCAAGAATGTCAATTAAGTCATTGTACGATCACTGGAGCCACAAGCGAGTACTTTACTGATACCCACTTTGATTTCAGAAAATGTTTTCAAATATGGAGTCTAGCAGCATTAACACCACTTCCAACGTGTTCATTAAGGTAATACCCACACATTTAGCATCCTCAACGCAGGAGAGAAGCAGCACAGAACCACCAAGCACTACACAGTGGGAAATACAGGGGCAAGCAGCATTTCAATTTCTTGTCAACAGCTGTGCCTCGGCAGAAGACAGAACCCAAGTCCAATCCCTAAGTGAAAAGCGGTTGAACTAAAGACAGAATCTCTGTCAAGTCATGCTTATGTAGGAATCATCAGATATTGATCTGCATCCTTTTATTTTAGTATCTACCTGGGAATCTGTTTTCACTCAGGAGATTTAATTTTGTGCGTAGTTCTAATTGTTTCAATTCTGAACAGATGCCAGTCAAAGACAAAGGTCATCCACTTCAAGCACACCCAGTAGTTTTCAGCAGACTTTTACTGTACTGAAGCACATCCATATGAGTGCTGTTTCTGTCCAGATAATTTATTTGCAAAACTTTCAGTCCAATTATTTAGTCATACTGTGGATTTCTTATCCAAGCAGATTTGAAAGCTTACACACAACCACACAGACACACAGAATCACCAAGCAATTAATGGTGCTCTGTGATAAGTGGTTCTGTGACACTGAAAGGGCTCAGAGCACCAGAGGAACACCATGGTCCCTGCTGAGAGTCACCAACAGCTACTCTGAACTCGCACATCCTTGGAGAGGTACAGCCAGAACAAAGAACCTGTGCTGCAGCCTGATCTTCCACAGCCTGCTGTCAATCTGTAGTGGCTGCCTGAAGCCAGAAGAGCTGCACCATTACCTCATTACAGACACAAACAAGGGAAGAATGATTTTTGGGATTACAATTAGATTATCATAATTTACCGTGTGACTTCCTCAGGTCTCACTCAAATGCCCTCACTTTCCCTGTGCAGCCTCCTTGATTCTTAATGCTTTTCTTTGTATGAATGCACTTTACTATCCCATGAAAGGAGGTGACAATTAACATGTACGCTGGTTGAGAATTCTTTCTGGCATCTTCTTTCCTCTGAGACTACAGAAAGAGAGGCATTTACATATGTATAATACAATGAACTCAGTCTTCCTTAACATCATATTTTACAAAAATGGCTGTGATGTCTGTGACAGCATTGTGATTGCACTACATGTAGCAGGAAGATCTAAGCCTAAGATACTTTGTTGGCTGCAAATGAGGAATTTTTATGTGGAAAGATAAATACCACTAATGGGGATTTACAAATGCTTTGTGTACAAAGATGTACTTTTAAAAAGACATGATTCCACTCAGTAATAAATATTTACAGCTTTGTTTCATCATTCATTTAACATCTAAGTATGAACCTTGAGCTTGCTGTAAACAACGACAGTTTGTAAGTCCAGGGTTTTTATTCCAGATTGAACAATTTAGCTCAAAATATTATGAAAAACTGACACTTCAAACATATCTGTAGCTCTATTTTTTGCTAATGACACATACAAAGTTTCTGAACTATCCCAAGGAAAGAAGGAAAATTAGTATGCTGGAGTGGGGATGCCATTAGTTGACTTCCATGCTCCCAGTTTCAGCTAACGCTGAGTCAGAATTCGCTTTGTCAAACCTTGAATATCTCGGAAGAAAGTTGGGGAATGTTCCTAATTTTGTGCAATTGCATGTTTGTGGAGGTGTGAGTACATGTGTAATTTTGTATGCATGTATATTAGTCAGTGGTTACCATTTCAAGAAAGAGAAGAGCAAGGTTACTCAGCAGTCTTTCTCCTATGCATGAAAATACAATTACAGTAAACTAAGACTGAAAAGTTTCAGAGCTTTGTAATTTCTGTCTTCTCTGCCTCCTGTTTCTCCTTGTCACATCGAATCTTTACATTGTCCCCTCCACCCTTGCCAGTTCTTGAAATCCTCCCTATGGGCAGTGCCTGTGCTATGCCAGCTCCTCTCTCTTGGGCCCTCTCCCACCCTTGCTTTGAGAAGAACCATTTGTCCTTCCTGCCACAGCTCATCAGACCAGTCCTCTGATGACCTTTACAGAGCTCATTCTCCTGGTTTACTAAAGCTTGGTTCAAACCTCCAGCTCTCAGCAAGGCAGCACCTGTACCCCCACTGTTCCAGTCTCCAGTCTCTCCCCATGTCTAATGCCTTCAGTGCCATTTACTGCATTTTACATCGTTACCCATTAGTGATATTTCTGTAAACAACATGTTCCAGGCTCCAGCTGTACTTTACCATTAAAAGAGCTGTTACATAAGCAGTATGATTGTTTAACTAAAAGGACCATTTTATCTTGAAATGTGAACTTTTTTTTCTCTTCAGCATAACAATGCAAGCTGTGCCGTTCTGGGAGCACTGCCTGGGTAATGGACAGGGAATCATTTCCCGTGCTGTGTGCACTGTCAGTGACCAGGCCTGCACATGGTGCTATTCCACACTCTGCCCTCAGGACACACACCTGTGACAGCTCCTCGAGAAACCCTGCAGGTGCACAACTCTTACAGGTACCTCTCATCTTGTTTCCCCTAAAGGAGAAGGCAATCTGATCTACGCTTCAGCCCATGACTGAACTTCAGGGATTTAAGTGTTGAGCTGTGTTTGTCAAGGGCACAGTGAACTCACCAAAAAGGAGGCCATCCAGCCAAGTGATCCCCCATGACAAACACAATTTCTATGATGCCAGCTTACACTTCAAGTGTACCAGAAGTCAGTAAATTGAGATCTACTTGGATATTCTGTGTGTTTGGTGCTGAATCTAACAGTAATTTGAAAGCAAACAGATCCGGCACGAGTAAAAAAACAACTAGCCAACCCCCAAATTTCCCATCATCTAAAATCCCAACACGTCTGTGGGGCAAGCACACTTCACATAAACCAGGTCTGCTTAACAACTTCCTAAGCAGGGGCAGAAGCAAGGAACAAGCTACTAAACGAGTCACCAGGAGCAATTCAGCAAATGATGAGGACCCTGGAATGCTCTTTCAGTCTAACACACTTACATTAAAATCATTAAATAAAATAGAGTAAGTGCAATCCATCTGGTTTTGACCTGATCACTTCTAGCTGGTAACCATCATGTAAAGTGTTACATTCCACTACTCTGGTAGCAGGCAACATTCTAGACCAAGTAGCAAACACATTCTACTGTTTTGGGGTTCGTTTTTTTTTATTTAAATTTCTGCTTTGCCTGTTCTGTAAACCTCTAGTTTCCCCTATACATACACTACAGTACTGCAAGCTGTCATCCATAAACAGAGAAATATACACAAATAGGTATGACAGCTTGATTGAGTGAATGTGAACTTGCTTGGCTCTAAAGGAGAATTTACAGGAACCATCTGGTTCATATTTGTTAGGGATGGGATACAGCTAAAACTGCAGAAATTCAGAGCTGCTGAATGCAAGTAAAATACCTTTTTTTTCCCCTAAATGGCTTTTTCTGAATCAATTTTACCTTGATCTATTCTTTCGTAACAACCTTGCATCTAGCTCACCTCTCATTTTACTCAAGTTTTAGGTCAGTGCAACCACGCTGTTTTTGAATGAAGCTGTGCCAGTGTAAAATGAGAGCAATGTAGTAAGAGATCAAAGAGTTCAATAACCAAGGACAAGACAAAAAGATGCCGTAAGCAATGCTGTCACTTCCACAGGGGGGCTTATTCATATGACTTTCACAATGTTGTGGGCAAATCTGCGGGTGTGGGACAGATAGGGATACCTCAGTACAAGGATATGATCCAAAGGTTATCAAAAGAGCTGTGTTCTAGTTTTAGCTTTGCTATGCAAATCTTTATTTAAATAACTTTCAAAGGAATAATAATTGAACGAACAGCTTCTGGATACAGATTGGTAACAGAACAGACAAGATGGAACCACGTCAAAACCAGAGTAGACCGCCCTGGAGGAAAATATAACAGGTAAACAATTGTATAGAGGAAGGCAGAATTAGAACTGAAAATCAGAACAAGGACTACTGAACTTTGAGAAGTGACAGAAGGTAAAGAGCATTGTGCTGTCCAGTGCTATGGGCTGTAGGCTATCCTCTGTGTACTGATTCTGATGCCACCAGAGCTATGAGGGCACTCTGTCACCAGACAGGCTGAGATCTGGGACACATGGGTCTAGGAGTACTGGAGAGCTCTCCCAAAGGGAAAACCTTTTACAAATGGCAGAATTGTAAAACTACATTAGCATTAAAAGTTATTAACTTCCAAGCTTTAGAATATCTGAATAACAACAACAACAATTAAAAAGCCTAAGTACAGATACTTCACCGAGGAAGCTCTACAGAGTCCAGGGCTTTGTCTGTCCAGCAGAGCCCAAACCCCAAAACTGGGCAGTAAGCATGGTACTGTTACATATGCAGTGAGATACAAATCTGCTCACTTATCAACAGCAGAGGACTTTGAAAATGCCTAAAACTTGGCTTCATATATTCAAAGAGTGCAAAACATAATTTCAAAGTATGCTGTAAACTTAAAAATATTGGTAACACAAGCTAACTCTTCATCATGATACAATAGGGGTTTTAGCATGAGTGTGCAGGAATATTGCTGTCTGCCTTCTCCTAAATATGTGTTTGGAACTGCTGAGTCTAAAAAGTGATAAATATTGTTCCTTTGAAGAAACAATCACAGGAGATTATGGTAATCAGACTGTGGATTGAAATACATATTCATCACCAAAAAAACCCTGGATTCACCTCAGATAAATGTCTTGGAAAAAAATAATGCTAGTTGAATTGTCCTTAGACATAGTAAAATTATTCTTTCTATCTGACCTTCAGTCAATCATGTTAGAAGAATATTTATTCCACTTCCTAACCTTTATCTGCACTTTCAGTTTTCAAACTACCTGAGCAAACAGATCTTATGCCTCTGAGAATTTTCATTAACAGATGCTATCAGCCTTTCGATGTCTCTCTCCATCAACATCTCACCCTTTAGTAGCCAGCATTTTAATTGCCCTTGCAGCTGGAATGTGTTTCATATCTCAACCCACAAGTTAATTTCCTTTTATTTATCCTGAACACCCCGTCCCCCCCCCCCAAAAAAAAAAAGCAATCAAAGGGTGACTACCGAGCTTAAAAGTATTCTGAAATTTAAATGAGTTTTTATGATAATATAAATGATAATTTATGGATCCATATTCACAGTCTGCATATGTGTTTTGTTTTTGTCACTCAACTGGCTATTTCTGCCTTGTTCTTGCTAATAGCTGGCAATGTGGAGCTTTTATACATCACTATTTCCTATATTTTTTCAGTATATTTCTCTTCATAACAATGACGCATTTGTTAATTACAAGGCCTCCTATTAATTCTAAGCTGGTCTGTATACTCCCTAACTCCTTGGTAATACAGATGTGGTCTGAATTGAGCTTGAACACATCAATGTAGTCCATCTGCATGGACCAGAGCACTGAAAGTATGATCTGATCTGCTTTATACTGATTCCTCCTGTAGTGATGCCACAGGATGACAATTTCCAAAGATATTGGAGAATTCACACGGCATCAGCCTGACCCGGAGAATGCTTGGGGGTAACAAGAGACCTTTCAGAACACTTCCCACAGCCCAGGGGCAGAAGGAGGACGGGGCGGCTCTGTGCTCGGTATCAGTGACCTCCCTCCCTCCCTCCCTTCCTGCAGCACAATGTTCTGTGTCTCCAAAACAACCTGCTCTATTCTGCAGGGTGCTGACACACAGCAGCCTCCTGTCACCTGCAGATTGGAGACTTCCCACTGCCCGCCAGTCAGGAAATCCCTCTGCCTTTACCTGCTGCTCAAGAAAGAGACTAAAGGGGAAACAATGTCTTGCTTTTATTTTTCAAACTTGTAACACCATTTGGCTGTTAGGAGTCTTTTTCATTGCACCAAAAATCAGGAATTCAGCATCAGGTATCCCCTCTCTCCTAACACACAGAATTGTTTTTTTGCCTGCTGTGTTTTGTTTTGCGCCTTATAAACACAGTGGTGGCAGACTGTAAGCTGAGTCGGGGGAAGAAACCTCAGATGTGTGTCAGATCTCTGGTCAGTTATGGCACATGCTGCTCCTGATTTAGCTCAGGAAGGCAGCTCACATGAAATATCAGCTGGATTATACAGAAATGTGCAAACATTTCAGCAGAAGGATTCACTAAAAAGAGACAGGGATGCGATTCAAACATTTAGCTCTGGCTTCACCTCTCCAAGTTTCCATGTGCTCAGCTGGGGAAGGAAGCAGAGGCATTCTTGGTGTTAGCTCTACAAATCAGCAAGGTCTGGCCTTCAGATCCAGACTTTTCTACAGCACAAGATAGTTACAAAAAAAAGAAAAAAAAAAAAGAAGAAAAAAAAGAAAAAGGTAATGATGCTTAGGCATGGGCAGAATTTTTCTAATTTACTGCTCTAATAACTGACAATTAGAAATACCAGTACGACAGGCTTCACAGAGAAACTGGACTGTGGTAACCTCTATGACTTCAAAGGCAACTTCAGCAGAAGCTCAACTTTGCCTTACGATCACCTTGGGCAAAACCTGGTCCTGCATATAAAGAACCTTACGACAGTCATGCATATGCCCTCAAAATTTGTCCAAAAATTAGCATAATGGCAGTGTACACTGCTGGATCACCATGAACATGGAACAGTATCAGCAAAAGGTCCTGCATTCTTCATGAATTCACGTCCTCTAGATCTTTGTTAGCTGCTGCTGAACTACAGACTCATCTACCCATGATGCTACAGTAAAATCCAAACAGCTAAACTGTGTTTCTTAGGTTTATATTACAAATAAACACAGAAAAAAGTCTTGTTCTTGCATGTTACGTGGTAAATAGTAAAGATTCTGTTAAATGATCTAGAAATGGCAATTACCAGAGAATTTGAAACATCTAATTTGAAATAACTTTTGCCTATGATTCTCTCAGAAACAGGCTCACTTCACAGTACAGCAGAGGTAACATTTTCACAGATATGTGTCTTTCATTTCCAAAAGTGACTTGGGTAAGATGGTGGGAGGAGGTTTCCAGAGGTAATTAAGATGCAGATGCTGAAGAACCTCAGCAGGTGAGGTATCTGCACTCCAGTGCCTTCAGTGACAGCACACACAGCTCTCACTGATGTGCTTTTCACAATGTCATTCTTGGTGTGTTGAAACCCTAAATACCTCTGAAAGACCTGTCCTGTGTGCCTTTGGAATTCACTTACCAAAATAGCATATCTGCATCTCAGGATATGTACTCTGTGGCCTGCTTAAAAAGTGGCACAGGATTCTCTACAGAATATGCTGTTAATTAGTTATTTCACTGTAACATGTTCAACAAGTGCACAGATAAGGACTGTCTGACTAAATGGGATGTACATCTATCTCAGACAGACTATCAATTGTTATCTTGAATAAGAAAAGGAAGATAGAAAATTCCTCTCTAAGGCTGCAGAGCAGTAGACTAACTATTAAAAGAAGGGGTTGCATGCAGATCACATACTTGTCTTCATAGGTTCAAACGAAATTGTTCTTAATGTTTTCTCAGAATTGCTTTGTAGAATTAGGCAGCTGTAGCAAACACATCCTTGAGACCAGACAGGCTCAGTACTCCAATCATGTTGGGTTTTACATACAGTTATGCTGCCAAGTGTTTGTTATTACTTAAAATACTTATATGTTATTTGAATATTCAATCTGATATTCAGTGAAACAAAAGAACTCTTATTCCATTTGCTTTGATATTATACTGATGCATGACTACTCTTCCATGAATACAAAGCCTCACAAATCTGATTGTATGGCTGGCAAACTACAATGGTTAGCAAACTAAAATATGCAAGAACTTTAGCATTATCTAATCTGAAGGAGAAAACACACAGTGACGGCACACGCAGCCAGAGGCCCAAGCACCGATAGTTCTGATCTCCCAGTTTACCATTACTGCAGTCATTCAAGCAAAGCAAGATTTCACAGAACAATGGAGGTCCCTGGTATGAAGAGTGGAGAAGTTGTATTTTGAGCAAATCAATAGTTTAAACCAAAAGGTTCTCATTCCATCACCGCTCTCCTGCAATAGGGTGACACTTCTTGTCTATTTCTGTGTTTTACCCCCAAGGAAACAAAGTAAGATTTCTTTAACACTTCCTGCCACTGTAGTTATTTCTATGCAGGTATGAAATACAAATTAAAACCAGGTCGGCCAGGCCTGCAAGCCAATGGAGTTGACTTCAGTAAGAAATTTCCATCTAACCTTACTAATTATTAATGTACAGATGTTGTGAGCTCAAATTAGATAAAGCTTTCTTTTCTGTTTTCTTCTGTAAAGTGTGGTCAGTAGCCACTCTCAAATTTTTGATATCATGCAATAATATGTATGAGGGCTTATAACTTCACTTAGTGTTTATGGAGATCTCCCATTAGCAATTATGGATTCCTTAGTTCAGTAACAAAGCTGGTGAATTTTTTTTTAATTGACATTACATTCCTTGGAAGAACAGACCTTCAGGAGAGAAAGGGACCACAGTGATAAATTAATGCAGGCCAAACCAAAGCTGAAAAAAAGGAAGGAAAATATTTTTCAAAATAGAAGTTAATGGCTCTTACTTTCAGAACTGAACAAAGATTAAACTATAAGTTAGGATTGAAATAGCATGGATCAGATTTCTTGCAGAAAAACCAGCATTTTTCAGCTTGGTCCAAAATGAATTTTGCAATTTCTGTTTCACTCAACATTTCCCATTCCCATTCCAAGGTTCCACTTGACTTTAAGTTATTCTTTCTAAGCTTTAATTCTGTCAGGCAGGAAAGAAAATACACATTTTTTACTGATGTTGAAGAGCCTACTGCTATGTTATCACAGAATAAAGTACAAACTCCTGGAAAGGAAATGAGAAAAGACTGTGAACAGTAACTTGAGAAGAAGACACTGCATCAAGGAATATTCTGTACAGGACAGTCATTTTAAAAACCCCTAAAACCAGGGAAATACAACAGCTTTCAGGTTTCTTTAACAAATACATCTGTAAAAATCCCAGAGGGATCACAGAGAAATCATTAGAACACTATTTTTATTACTTTATAGAAATCCAGTTTCCCTTGTGACACAGCAATTTCTCTTTTATTGCTTCTAGACTCTGGTCTCTGTGTGACAATTGAGGCCACGAGTCTTCTTACTGTAATTCCCATAAACATACCTCAAGTAAAAAACCTGAAGCTAATTCTCAATTTCCTAGCAAAATGTCCACTGAAGCCTCCCCATTTCCCTCCACTCTGCTGTAATAATCTGCAATTGTTTGTTTAAAGCAGTACCCAAGAATCCCCATTGTGACAGACCGATGTATTCCCTCCCCACCTTCAGTAATGAATGTAGGTTAAATACAGTAATTAAGCAAAGTTCTACCATCTGACCTCGAGTGGTATAAATCATGGCAATCAAAATATTACAAAGTGGTCCACAGCAGAACTTCTCATTATTGATACAGTGAACTCACTGTTCTTAAGCAAACATTTTAAATAGCATCCATTATTCATGTGGAGTACGAAAGATTACCTATCTGGGATTTAGAAAAAAGAGCACATTTCAATATCAAAAAATGGCAGATTTTTTTCATCTTTTATAAGAATGGTTTTGTACAAGTTCTTATCTCTGAGTTACAATTCTGTTGTTTGAAATGGACACGTAAAAAAAAAAGATTTTTAAACACATTAGGTCAAATCTTCACCTGTGCAAATCTGCATAGCTTCACTTCAAAGAAATGCCATGAATGGCTTTTGCTATGCTCTGAGGCATATGCTGATTTTTACACAACTGAGCTGATTTGGTTACATCCAGTAGCAGTCTGAATTCCCTGCAGTAAAAGTTTTAATGTTAAAAACATTTTGACAAAACTCAGCTTTTGAGTCAGAAGGAGGTCACTGAAGTCACAGAAACACTATCTGCAGAAAGATGCAAATTAATATCCTATAAAGCAAGAAGATATCTACACAAAATGAACAGCACTTAAAACTTAGGAACAAATAACATCATTGCTCACATTATCTTTTTATCCATAATTTTCATAGGAGACCCAATAAAATGTTATGAGGATGCAGCTGGCATCTAAAATTCACTACGAGACAGACAATGATGTGTTTACATTGCCTACTGCGGCCAGTTTTTGAAGAAGGTCAAAAGAGATTACCTAAATTAAATCTAAATTGTAATGGTCTACAGCTGCTTACATTCAGCATGTTATTAAGGAAAGCGCAGTGTAGTTCTATACACTTCCAAATTCTGAAGTCACTGTTTTTTAGTAATTTCATGACAATTTGTTAAAATAATGGAAATGACTACTATATAATTGAGAATTCATAATCAACAGCCAAGCTGAATAGTTTTCTCTAAGGAAATGGTGCTGTAATACAGAGGTGTTACTCTATGGGCACACCAAAAGGGAAGCATTGTTGGGTCTCTCATGTTACCAATGCTGGGTGCAGTTACACTCTCCTCTGCTTTGGAGCATAAGGAAAACGTGAAAACCAAATGGGTCACTATTCAAGGTCTGCCCTTCACATCCATTTTGTTGCTTTCTTTGAAAAGTCTAGCTAAGTGGTTCCAGAGAGGACGACTACAGTAATAACTACACTAAAACAATACAGATGCACACCATTTTCACCTGCATCAACATATCTAAAACCAGAGAAATAAGCGATGAGACAACCCTGTAAAATGCTTCAGGGCATCCAAACCCATGTTAAGATGTGGAAAGTAGTCTGCTTTTTTATCACTCTTTTTTTCTTACTGAAACAGGACAATTACAACATTGTGATAAATGTGTTCCAAAGGTTTTTCTTCAAACTGTCTCCATGATGTGGAACATCTCTTAAAGCACCACAGACACTTGTGTAACAGAGACTGTTCATTGCAAGGCTTTTTAAAATAGCACAGCATGAAACTCAAACTGTCAGTGCATAAATTACTGCTGCCTTGAGGCTGCAATAACTTATGCATCCTTGTATTCCCCCTCAAACACCTTCCCTTTCAAAGAGAAGTTCAGCTCTCCACTCCCACCCCCACCTCTCCACCTCTTTATGGCAACCATTACAAAACCAATAAAAATCCACGGGCCCAGAGAACTGTAACAAACGGCAGAAAAAACCCTAGGCAGCTCTGGGGCTTCACTTTCAAGAAATCTCTGCAAAAATGGTACTGCAATAATTATGTGTTTATATAACTCATTATTATTTGTCTACAGTCAGGCATAATTTGATTTTATTCCTTTAATAAAAACTTGATCTAATTTGAGATTACCACTGTCAGTTCATGGACAAACCCAGGTGATCGATAACGCCAGCACTACCGAGCAATAGGCAATTCTATCCACAGAGCAATTACTGACACTGATGCAGTCAGCTGAAAGGCTTCATCTGCTGAGCCAAACAATGTCAGGAGACTGGCTTCTTTATTTTTCATATCCGCATTTTTGTTCTTTTTTTCTTTTTCATTCTCCTTGAAGAAGAATAAAGCCTTATCTTGCTAATAAAAGATCTGCTAAACTGCACAAACTGTAGACTAATATTGGCTCCTAAAATCATAATATCTCCTTTTTAAAGCAGGGGAAAAAAGAGCCAGAAAGAACTCAGATTGCAGCAAATAGCACTCTTTGATCTAGAAACACACAGTATCTTCAGCTGGAGCAGCAGATCATGACAGAATCCAGTCTACGATGGTGTTATGTGTATATAATGCTGCCAAAATAAATAAATGGCACTGAAAGGATTTCATACTGCAATTCTGACTTAAACTCATCAAATTAAATTTTTGATGAATTAATGCACATAGACTGAGGTCAATGTAGTGTATGACTCCGGCATTTTGTATAAATGACTGACAATTATGGACTCTTTCAAATGTTTTAAATGGCTCAGCAGGACATAATGTAACTGAAAATTACATTCAAAAGAGGAAAGATATTGTTTATATCACACCTCCATCCAACATTTTAGTTTATTTGATGCATTCATCCATTAGAACCACACATACTTCTGTATTAACTACTCCACTCTAATTGAAGGCACCCAAGAGTTTTAACAAATGCTTTCCCCATGTTAGTTCTGAGACTACATCATTATTTTTATATCACCAAGGGGATCAAAGTATAAATTTACAAAGCCATATATAGCTACAAAAATTACAGTATTATGTCCTCAGAGTGACCGACATGAAACACTTTTGCTCAAAAAGACACCTGAAGGTGTCTGCATTATTTGCCATATTTATTTAATGGCTTGCAAGTGTGTAAAAGATTCTAAGCTACCTTTGAAAAATCTTTAATGACCATTGTCATGCATTTTCTTCTCTGGAAAAGTCCTCTTAACTATGAGATCTAGACACCTAAGAAGAGCTCAAAGCCAGTTTTTAGACTGCTTTGTACACCGTGCCACAAGAACAGGAAAGGAGCAAAAGGGCTTTTCACTGACCAGCCTTTCACTAGGCTGAGACAGAATAGCCAGTAGTGTCTTTTACTTTGCAAGGGGGAAAGAAGCCTCAGTTAAATGCTCACAACACATAGGTGCTGATTAAAAATGCCACAACTGAACAAAGCAATTTGGAAGTGTATTAGGCCCTGGGCAGGAGGGTTCAGTGCACTGTGTAGAGTGGTCCTGCTCCTTTATAACCCATTCTCAAGTACAGATGGGCAGGTTATCAAAATGTGAGTGACCAAAAATTAATCACTGCTCTTCTGAACACGAATACAGAGTGGAGAAATAACTCCTAACTTCATAAACAATGGAAGAAACCTTATAAAGATATTAGCATTTCATGCAAATAAGAGTAGTCTTCTTACACCTCATATGTGCACAGCCCTGACAATTCACTGCATGCAATTATTACTATCAGCATTGACAAAAATATCCCCTAAGCAAACAACATCTCAGAAGCTCCTAAGAAACCTTACCAACCACTTCTTGTATGTACTAACCTTTCCAGACTGCTGCTGGTAGGTGTCAGCACAGCTCTGGGATGCTCACAGCTTCCCAAGCCCTCCCAGCTCCAGCACCAGTCCCTGGATTATGAAATATCTCACTCCCAGGTGTGTCACCCCACTCACTAAACTGCTGCCTTGGCACAAGCACCTTGCTTAGGCTCCATCCCATCCACCTGCAAGGAGCACAGATGGACTTTCCTGCAGATCCAGACTCCAGGGCTAACCTGCACGGTGGAGTGGTGCTTGAGGAATCTGGCCCCAGGTACTGCAGGAGAAACACTCCAGCATTAAAGGAGATACTTTGCTGCGAAAAGAGATGACAACTCTGCTCAGGTTAACAAACTGAAGAGGGGCCCTGAATAATGCTGCTAAGCTGTGCAAATCATTGACTGCTGATTTGTTTGGGCTGCTGACAACCAAGGTAAAGTCAGAAATACTTATAAGTGCAAAGCAACAGTCTGTGAACACGATGAGCTCAGGCTGAGCGGGAATAAAACCTCAGGTGACCTTTCCCTCCCAATGATTCTTTGCATCATGAATCAAAGCAAAAGAGATAGCCAGGAAAAGCTATGCATCTAGAGTTGAAGAAATGAGTAATTACTTGTTACTGAGTATAAAATTCATGTCAGGAACTTTAAACTCTTTTTCTTTAGAGATTAATACTTAACCACTTTATGGAGCTATCTTTCATCCCACTGTACTACCATATCTTATATACATCCTGAAATGCAGACTCACAGTGCTGTCCTACTCTGAATTGCAAGAAGAATTAAAAAAAAAAAAAAAAAGGAAAAAAAGGTGTGATAGTAGATGTCTCAAGAGGGACCAGAGAAAAATCTATATCTGTGAGAGAAAAATCCTTTAAAAACTCCTTAACCTAAATACAGTACGAGGTCATTTTACCTCCTAGCTGAGTGGGTTTGTCACAAATGCATTCACATTTATTCTCCTTCTACAAAGCACTCAAGTCATCTTTATGCTTACTAAAACAGCTGATATTTTCTGGAAAGAAAAAGGCACGTGGTACAAACTAGTTTGGTAAATTCTCTGAAGCCTGAAAGAAGAAATTACATCTAAATCGGCCAAGTGTTCATAGATGAAGGAAAGTACTGAAGGTAACCAATGGATTTGTTCATATAAACTCCATGGCAAACATCTTTAAGTAATTATCTTAAATACAAAACTTCTAAGTAATCCATTATGACTTTCTTCAAAGGCTCAAGTATTTTTCTAGGTGAAAAGGGAAATCCATAGTAAAAGTTAAGGGAATTCTTGTGCAGGAGCATGAAAACTGCTTTTCATTAGTAATCATGGCCACTGACTTCCAGCACGACATTCTGCACATCTCTTAAGTCAAAGCTCACGGTACTTTCAACTCAACAAAGGCATTTCCATACACATAAGCAGATGAAGACCAGGCTGCTAACCTGCTGATCAGCACATCGAATCTTCCATCTGAAAACTGGGACTGGAACCCCTTGCATACCAACATTCTCTCATTGCTCTTTGAGACCATCAAATGAAAACCACTTCAAAAGCACAAAGGCTTTAACAAAGCTAAAATCCCAGACACCATTCACCCAGCATGGTAGAGTTCTGTATCAAAAGAAATTCAAACTGCACATGAAATCTCTCTTTTAGTAGTGAGAAAAGAACATGCATATCATTGCTCAGCTGAGAAGCTGTTTTGGAGCATCTGAGGCCACTCTATGGAAGGAGAAGCTTTGGTTTACTAACTTGCTGAGATACTCCATTTTACTCATATATTTCTCAAGTACTGGAGAAATCTCCTTTGTGTTTGGTGTTTTTTACTACTTCCAACTATTACAGTCATTCTATTAAGCTACAACAGCCTGTGCTCATTCCATGGAAGTTCTTCACCCAGTGAATGGTGCATCTGCCTGGGCTGATCACCACCACATCAAGCTCAAAGAAGTGTGTAGTCTCTCACAGTGTGTGCTGGGAACCTGTTCCCTCATTGTGAGTAACAAACAGCCCTTCTTCCATAAATACCACGGGCCACCAGAAGCAGTTGTCACTCAGGCTAAAAAAGAATGATTTCTAGGTGAGAAAGATGCACAGGAAGAGCAAACACACAGTCCAGATCCAATGAAAGGCAGTGACATCTGCGAACTCGTAAGAACACTAACAGGCTAAACAACTGCCACCTTAACTGCACTAAGGAACAAGGTGTCAAAATGTCCTTCCTCTGCAAAACTTGTGATAACCACAACATACTACTCCACTGGAGCACTCGAGTTCACATACTAATGCAATACATCTCTTTTTGGTACACACTTGCAAATTGCTTCAGCTTGATTTTTTAAGAAATAATCCTGCTTTCTTCAGCCCCACTGGGAGTATCAGCTTCCTTATGCAGACTTGAAGTCAGCAAGACAGTTTACTTCCATGGACAGAATCAGTCCAAGTTCCCAGGTGAAGCCAGCCTGCCTTTCTTGGAGCATCCATAAGCCAAAGACATCAAAGACTTCCAGCTTTTAAAGCTGTGCTGCATATACAGATGCAAAGTTATAAACTCAAGAAAAATAACTTTTAGACACTCCTAGATCTCCTGGGTGAGACACACTAAATAAATAGGTTTGATAAAAATTTACCCTCAGTCTTTTGCATACAGGTTTTCTTTTCTACAGACTTCCTTTCTAGTCTAAAAAGTCTTATCTCCTTCCCAGGATCCACAAATTCCACCTTGTCTCCTCTGGTCCCAAGCAAAGCCTGTCCATCACCTCTAAGGCTTGGCTTTGTGTCAAGTCCTTGCCTTTGCCTCTGAGGAAAAGGGCCAACAACACTTCTCATGTATCTTGTCAGTCTCTCCCCACTCCCACTTGGAAACTGTAGAAACTTTAGCTTTGCTTCAGGAAATCTGGAAAAGTGAGATTCTGACTATTTAAGCCTTGCTGTTGCAGACATAAAATCAACTGAGAACAAAAGCATCTGTCACTTAAATTACTTGTGCACACAATGAAAAAATTAAATATTACGGCTCTACCAAAAGTTCATAAAACATGCATATTTATGAAAAGATAAATATTTAAAGGCATGCATTTACCCAACTCAGTTCATAAATACAGTAATTTGCAGACTTATCTTTGCAAAGCATTGGTGAGTAGCAATGCTGCTGGTTTTCCTGTTTACTACAAAAGGTATTCAAGGCCTCAGCTCATGATCCTGAGGGTTCTGGTTGCTTTCATTAGGACCACAAGGATGGACACATCCTGCTTTGAACCTCCAGACACCATTATTCTGAACCTGCCCATTCCTACTCTGTATCCACAATGTTCTGACTCAGGTTTATGACCTGATTTCCCAGAAGGTCAAGACAGATTCTGACACTTTCTCAACCACAACTGGACTCACACTCAGTGTGAGTGTGGATATGAGGATACCATAATTCCCTTTCTTTAATGAAAGGGCTGACACACTTCCTTACTCTCTGAGGCTCCATGGAGCAAGACACAAATGGATTGTACATGTGCAGTCACTCCTCTTGTTGGAAAACACTGCTGACAGGAGTGTGTGTTCCAACAGCTTCCAGGGATGCTCAGGCACTGGGCCCGGGCACCTCAACATCAAACTGAGCCCACTGTGTGTACACAACTGCTGTGAAGAGGCACAAGGCTGCCATGCAGAATACCCCCATGAACTCTGTGCTGTTGGTCTTAAGCTGCATCTTGCCAGCATGATACAGCTCATGCTGGATGACTTTCAAAGTTGATTCATGCCTCTTGTTCATAAGCTAGAAAAACGGTTTAAGTGATTACCAGGGGTAAGCTAAACAAATAGCAGCTAATGGGAAAGATCAGGAGAAAAATGCTTAAGGCTCTCAGTCCACCTAAAAACCAGCCAACATCCATTCTCCCACGCAGGGTCTCAGTGTTTGTTTGGGCAAGGATCAGTGAAAGGGCTTTCTTCTCTATCTGTGTACCACAGAGACCGAGATAAAAGGAGTCGCTGTGAGACTTCAGAGATTTCAGAAGAAATAAATGGAAAGTGATCATCAAAAGCTAGATTTAACTGTTCAGACTCAGATTATTCCTGAACATATTTAGGCAGTAAAATCAAACAGTAAAGTAATCCTGAAACATTTCAGTTAAGGTCCTGGCTTGTTTCCTGAATAGAGCTTTGGTTCATACATTAGACTGTTGAAAGCAATGAAGCAATGTGCCCTAAATAAGTATGTCAAGGTTTGTCTCCTTCTGCCCTAAAACACGTGCATCAAGGTTATGTGAGGTTCAACTACTTGTATTTTATACAAACATCTCTGAGCAGTATCTGTGACTTTCAAGCCTGTATAAACACAAATTCTAGGTATTATAAGATGGTAAAATCACTCATGCCCAAAAGGCTGATAGTGAAAGAAACAGATGATTTTCCTATTGCATGTACATACATGAAGTATGATTGTTCCTTAAATCTAAATAATGGATATTCTATCATAAGGATCTTTACCCTGTGTGTGTTCTCTGTTGTAGCAGAGCATGAAAACCTGAAACTACACCACATCCTTTCAAGCAAAGCCATGCAAAAGGTGCCACATTTTGTGGCCATGGTGCAAGTTGTTTTCGATCTAGAAGAAAATTTCTGTATAGCAGTTACTGGGGCACATAAGTCTTAAACTGTAGAGATCTGTGAGGCCTGGTCCTGTGACATGGGAGGTCTGGCCAGGATTTCACTCCCTACTGTGCACCTCCCACTGTATAAAGAAGTGGGACAGCAGAATGAGACAGCTGAGCTACAGTTATCTAAATGCCAGCAATTGATACTGGCTGCATGTCACCCCCATGATCCTGGACTGCTGCCCAAAAAACTCCTGCTAAGAGTCAGAAAACTCAGAATAATCAAAGTTTGCAGGGCCCCTCCCTTTTTTGATCACTTTTGGTATTTTATAGGCTCCCAAGCAAGCTTTGCATGTTGCTTTACTCTTTACCACGGACTGATATGTACAGAAGAAAATGTCAAAATTTAAAAACCTTTCATACTTATAAAAGTGTAAGCAAAACTCAATGCATCAACCTCATAGGTGCAACTGAGAAGAACTAAGCAGGTATAAACATATAATAAACATATTAGCAAACAAGAATTGTAATTTTAAAATGAACCAAGCCCACGTTTAATTCTGAGAAAACTGTAAGCCAGTGTTAATGCCTTTTCTCTTTATTTGGCCACACCAAATAAGCCTTTCTTACTCAGACAGACGACCTGCTCACATGAACTTACACTGCTAACAACATTCTCAGACAATCTCTTAAAAAATTATCAGTACCATGAAGATGCCTCCTGGTCATTTATCCATTCATTTTAGTTTCTTCAGAACAAACTTGTTTCCTAGGACCATGAGAATGTTCTACCTAAATCCAGAACGCAACCGGGCTGCCTGTCCCAATGCTGGTAGTACTTAGAGCAAGCTGTGAAACAGAAAATCATAAAATGATAGTTCTTACCCCGTTCTGTGTCATAGAGGTAAACAAACTTTTCCCACTTGTAGTAAGTCAGGAGACTCAGGATGGCTCCTTTCAGTGCTGGCCGCATCTGGATGACAAACTGCACATCTGCATCTGTTGGGAAGCTCGGGGTGATGAAGGACGTGTGCAGAGCTCCACAGAATGACGTCAGGGTGTTCATGGACATCTGGTCATAGAATCCAAAGATGGCATAAACTCCCCTGGAAAACTGTGAACAGACTAAGAAAGACAGACAACAGTGTTAAAAATCTGAAATACAACCAACACAATCAAACTTTCAAAGTATATTTGAGGTAAGCCCTCTAACCATTCCTGAAATTATTCTGTATGATGCAGCAGATCAAGTAAATTAATGAGATAATATATATTAATTTCAGTGTAGCAATAAATTGTACCAACTTTGTAGCACTTAAACTGGCCTGAACACATTTATTTTTGGTTGTGTTTTGTCCTGTGTTGCTACAATCCACTAATCTCTCTTTATTCTTTAAAAATTAACATGGGATCACACTCACCGCCTGTCTGTAAAACACCTCTCCTTCCTTGAGTAGCATCTCAAGAGCTCTGTGAGGAACTACACGACAAATGTCAGGCCTGCCTAAAAGTCAGAATGTTAAGGTGTATTTTTTTTTTTTGGTATCCAAACTTGATTCAGATCTGATTCAAGGAAATCTGCATTTATTCCCTTATAGACCACAACTCTGAAATCTCTGTGTGGTCTTTTTCAGTAAGGAATTGTGGTGGTTTCTTAAAAGAGTGTTAAAATCTTTCAGAAGCAATTCAGAAAGTCTGTAATTTATTATATGACAACATAAACGAGGAGCACATAATGTTGCTTCTTGGGACTAAAGCTAATACCCCTTAAGCTGAAGGCTCTTAGTCATTAACCATTGTGCTGTCCTGAGGAACTCATCTTGTACCAGAAAAAGTCAAAATGCAGACAAAGATGGGTTTTTTTCACATGCAGTTATCTGGGAAAATACTTCATTATTTCCCATCCTTTATACAGACTGAACAATGACCGTTTTGAACAAAAATAAAAGTATTTCAATTTGTAAACATGGCCAGTTTCATAGGCATTGCAGGAAAAAGAATTTCTTTGTTGTTTAACTCTGTAGGCAAAGTGCAAAATTCTTGTGACCCCGGGCTCTTTCCACGGAGGGTGTCTGCATCACAGATAGTGAGGGAGCCCGATCTGCGAGGTGCTGGGGCTCTGGATCATAAAAAGACTGTACAACTGCAATACAATACAGCACAGCAGCACTTCTGATCACAGCACTGCTCAACAGGGATGAGCAAGGCCTATTTGTAACGAAAAGAAGTTTCCCAGAAAAATGTTCATGCATTAACAATTAACAATTTCACCTGTCAAGAACTGGATTTAACAACAATTTGCAACCAGCCCCATTGTTGTGGGGTAATTTTATGGTGATACTCTATTCCCTAATCATCTGCTTTACTCCCAGAAGTGGCTGCTGTACATTTAATATAAAGCAGGGGCAGGGCTGGAGCCTTGGAACCCCTGGCATGGCTCTGCTCAAACTCTCTTCAGGGGAGCGCTCCATGCCCCATAGCCCGTGCTGTTACACTGTCCCTGTTGTGTTTGGGAACCCCAGACATGGCTCTGCTGTTACACTTCTCCTGTTGTGGGATTCGCTTTTGCTTGCTTAGGCAAGAAGCCGCTTTTTTTCCTTTCCCCACCTTTTTCTCTGGACTCCACAGAGATCCTTCAGGTTTGTTTGCTTGGTTGGTTTTGTTTGGGGTTTTTGGTTGTTTTTTTTCTCCTCCGTGAACTGTTTTGGCTTGTTTTTGTTTTCCTCCCTCCACTCTGGGAGCCCCTTGGGGCCGCAGGGCAGCCCACGCCAAAGCGAGGACACCGCCAGCAGCAGCAGCTGTGCTTGCCGTGAGGAGGGACGCCAGGCCGGGCAGGTTCCCGTGCTGTGCCCGAGCGGCTGCGGGACCTGCTGTGCCTCGCTGAGACCCGCGGCAGCTCCAGCC